>JAOSBN010162551.1:0-53580 GCA_027563595.1 Erythroxylum suave | reverse complement strand
GTACCCAAATTGTACTTTCTATGTCTCAAAATATTTCCTATTGAATAATCACTATTCTAGAATAATATATTAATTTTCAAAAAAAAATTTAGACCCACTTTTGCGGACCTTACAAAAATAACTTAGGGATACACAACCATTTATGTGCCTATGTAAGTCTTTGTGAACATATAAAGTCACAATTTTAGACATTTTTAGAACTAGAAAGCCACTTACACGATTGTGTAACTGACTATGTATGTCCCAAAGAGAGTTGACTTATTAAGCAATTTTGCAACATAAAACACCTAAAGAGGTGGCAATTCTGATCAAGGGACAAGGAAAACATGAAGATAATGTCAAGAGATATGATAGAGACCAAGATCAACTCTAGTTTTGCAAGAAAAATCAATAAAAAAAGGAGATTCAGAATTATGATTTCTTTGTTTTCTATTAGGTTTTTGCATATTAGTTTTTGGTTTTGTTTTATATAAGTATTAATTAAATTGTTTAGTGCCTGGGTGTGATGAACCTTAAGTTGGGATAACAATATGTTTTGATCTTTTATTTAATGCAATCATATTGATTTATTTATTGTGATTCAATTATATGTTTTATTTTTGTTCTAATATATAAAGAATATTAGTTTATGATTTGATTTCATATAATTCAGATTGAGAAATTCACTTGTATGAATAGATATATCATAATTGGAAAAATTTCCATACAAGCCTAGAGATAGGTGACATAAATCCTCTAGATTACCTAATAGCAGAATTCACAAATAGTTATTGCAATCCTAGGAGTTTAGAAAGAGTTCTATTAATCAACTGATGGATTAATTGTTAATAATTTTGAGAAAGATATTAACATAAGATAGGAATTTTTACAGTCTAATAATCAATAATTTAACTACTTGATAAAGGATTAATAATTAAAGATTCTTAGGAGTGATTCATTATCTAGACACTACTATTTGATATTGAATTTTCTTCAAATTCTACTTGTTCATCGTTCAGTATTGTTTAATCTTATTTTGGTCAATGTAGTTTAATTTTTAATTAAAATCAACAATGTAATTCATAAATTAGATAATAGAAAAAGGTAATTACTAGTACTTGTAGTCTTCTTGAGATCGCCTTGTACTTGCATATGCTAACTATAGTTACATCATGCACTTACGATGTTTTTAATATTGACCAAATTCGAGTCAATCAAGCTTTTGGCACCATTGCTGGGGATAGTAATATTAGGGGCAGCTAGATTTCATTACTTTAGCCATTTATATTTTATTATATATTATCATTATTTTAAAGTTATTTTATTTGATTAACTTGTTTAGTTTTCTCTTTTCTTATAGATTTTGACTTTTAGTTAGTTTATGACCTAGAGTAATTTAGGGAGCTTAATTAACGCAGATCCAACAAGTGAGAGAACAATGTGCAGAGTATATAACTAAGAGAGTTTGAGTTAGATCATCAGAAGACTTCAGAGGTTAAGTGTATATTGAAGAATCACACAATATGGCTGACCAATAAAGAACCATGTTTGACTATGCTAGACTAGATTTGAAAAGAGTTGTGTCCAACATCACTTGACCAATTGTGAGTGTCAAAAATTTTAAAATAAAACTAGGTATCATACAGATGGTGCAACAATTAGTCCAGTTTGATGTACTAAGAGATGAAGATCCAAACACACACATTTCTAATTTTCTATGGATTTTTGATACATTTAAAATTAACAGAGCTAATCATGATGCCATCAAACTAGAGCTAATGATGATGAATCAAACTATGGTTATTCCCATTTTCACTAAGGGGAAAAGCCAAACAATGGTTGAATTTGATGTCATGATCATGTAACACACCACTCTCATAGTGCATATGCCTGAACATATCCACGGATAGTCGACAATATACTCTACGAAAATGGTACGTTAAAACAATCACATTAATACAGTCTGAGAATCAATATAACTTAAGCATTCCAAATACTTATTTCCTTCACAATCATAATAAGTCATATATGTCATTAACATTCCAAATTCAAGTAGACCATACATAATAGTTTTGAACTCAATCCCAGTACATCATACAATAAAAAAATATTTCACACTAAAGACAATGTGTGTCACAACATGCAATGCTAACACAAAAGACATCTATCTAGATTTGACAGGTATCAGCTGACTAGATCTTTGAGCCATTTTTGTCCTCGAAATAATAGTACCATAATTCTATTAGATCGCTTTAGAAGCTAAATTTCCATTAAACCTGAAAATCAATGTTGCAATTTTGATAAGTTTGCACAATTAGTGAGTGAGCCATCATTGATATGCTTACTCAAATTAAAACACCAAAATAAATTACATAACTCAATTCAGCAAGTATATTACAAAATCCAGTATCAAATACCGCATCATATTTTGTTATATTTCAACAAATATTGTATACCAACATTGCATAGCACAATTTCATCACAATTCAATAATTTCATCATAGTCATTCATACGATACATATATAATTGTATAAGTAAATACACATGTGATTTCTTTTTTTTTTTCATTATTGTGACCGAGTGCTTATTATTTATTGTCCCGTATCCATTGTGGATATCGGGCTCATTTCATATATTGTCTCGTATCCGTTGTGGATGCCAAGCTCATTGTTGCTTGTGCCTGTGGCTCTTTGTGCACAATCTTGAGCTTAAAGCTCTTTTTCACACATTGGTTACTCTGGTCACAACTACTTTATCAGATCATGCATTTCAATGTAATGAGATGCATCAATTCATATATTATACTTTCAACACTTTTCATTTAATATGCTAATGTCATATATCAAATTGTTCAAATCTAAGAATGGAATTCATCATTATGTTATTCACACATTCCACAATGCACATACAATTCAAATGGAGGCATATATAATTGAATTTACACATCTAGGTTTACTCACAGTACGCTTAAGAATAGCTATTACCTTGATGATCTGACAATGTCTAGATGTTGGCAATCAACTTGTGCTTCTATGGTCAAACAATACATACATAGTTCACAATCACTAATTTATTCAATCATATGAATATATAATCATGGACATGTATATGTGTCATATTCAATGCATGCTCAATTGACCTTTCCGGATATGTATTCTTAATCACAAATCTTAACCATTCAATTATTATAGCTTTTATATTACCACTTTGTATTCAGGTTTATACCCTCAGTAAGTTAATTACTCTAAATTCATCATACATTCATCAACCTTTTCCAGTAATATACGTTCACACAATTTCCCAATTCTCATTCATTCATACCTAATACACTTTACTCATGTCCTTTGGATCATATTTGCATTCATGAGAACATCTTTATTCCTTTAACAACTTAAAATTTCCAGATTTAAATACAATGATATCAAGAAAATCCATTCTTTGAGTAATGACATCAATCAACAACCTAAACTTAACGAACCCTTAACCAATTAATCAAGCAATAATCTAGGTTCATTTCAAGCCTTAATTAAGTCCAAATGCACCAATGTAACATACCACTTCCATAAAGCATATGCCTGAATCTCTAGAGGATATTCAAGAACATACCTTATGAGAATAGCACGTTATAATAGTCACATTAACTTATTATAGCATCACATATAACACAAGTATTCAAAATGATCAAATCTCCTTATTAAATTCACAAAATAAACTTACTTACATTGTACCATTACAATTCATATCCATGTATTTGCATTACATGACATTTAAGAGTTTACAACTCCATACAAAATGTTAACATAAAATGAGAAGCTAAACAACACATCCTAACCATACTCCTCAGATATTAGCTAACCAGACCTTTCAGCTAGCTGACTAAACCTTTAAGCCATTCTTGTTCTCACAATGACAGTACTATAATTCTACTTGGTTTCCTTAGAAGATAGAACTCCCTTGTACCTGAAAATCAATTTTGCAATTTTGATGAGTTTGCGAAATTAGTGAGCGAACCATCATTGATGTGCTCACTCAAGCTAGAACATAAATATAACAAGTGTAAAGCAAATTCACAAATGTATCTCCCAATTCGACAGATGTATCATTTCATTCAATATTGAATACTAGACCACAATATACATCATATCTCAACGCAAAGTTAAGTATATAACCAATTTTAAGAAGTTTAACATATCATCCAGTATCAAATCCCACATCAAATTTTGTCATATTTCATCAAGTACAAGTATAACATATGTACAAACATTTCATAACACCATTCTAGAACAATCCATTAATTCATTTCGATCATTGATATGATACATGTAAAGTTATATATATATATATATATATATATCTATATGAAAATGCACACCTGAGTTAATTTTCATTTTACTTTGCTGTGACCAAGTGTCTAGTTACTATCCTGTATCTATTGTAGTTACTGGACTCATTTCATTTATTGTCTCGTATCTGATGTGGATACTGGGATCATTATTAACTAAGCATGTGGCTCTTTATGCATAATTCCTTGGCATCAAGCTCTTTTTCACGTTGGTCACTCTGGTCACAACTCCTTTATCTGATCTTGCATATCAATATAATGGAATGCAACAATTCACATAATATGTTATCAATACTTTCATTCTATGTGTTTATGCCATTTATCACATTCTTCAGACTTGAGTCTGGCATTCAACATTTAGTTGAGTACACATTCCATATTACACATACAATTTGAAAACACTTATGTATACAGTCCCAAGTATCAAACTCCTCATATCAACGATGTCTGGAATCATAGCAATTATATAAGTGACCATTCAATAACTGAAAGTTAACCAAAAATAATTCAATCATAGTGAGAAACATCTACATTAACTTAGAGTATGCTCCAAAAAAGCTATTGCCTTAATGATCTAGCAATGTTTGGATGCTAACGATCAACTTGTACTTCTTTAGTCATGCAATATACACATATTTTACACATTACTAAGTTGATCAATCATATGATTATTCACTCATGCAAATGTGTATATGTCATGTTCAATGCATGATCAATTGACTTTTCAGGTATGTATCATTATTCATAAATCTTGACCATTCAAATATTATAGCTTATACACATCTAGTTTGTAATTAAGTTTATATCTTAAGTAAGTTTGATTACTCTAAATTCATCAATCATAGATTCACCAACCTTTTTGTAGCAATATATATTCACACAATTTCCCAATTCTTATTCATTAATACCTAGTTCACATTACTCATATCCTTTTGATCACATTTGTATTCATAAGAACACCTTCATTCTTTTAACACTCATAAATTCTAGATTCTAGATTTAGTGATTTCAAAACAATCTATTCCTTAAGTTAAAACATCAATTAATAACATAAACTTATCAAACCCTTAACCAATTAATCAAACATCAATTTAGGTTTATTTTAGACCTTAATCAAGTGCACATACACTAAAGTAAAGTAACTTACCCTTAGTTTATTCAACAATCACAAAATATAGAAAATTTTCATTTCAAAGCATTCCCCATGATCATGGAGGACCTTCCCACAATTCTGGGATGAGTGAACTGAATGTTCACTATCCATTTTCCTTCAATTTCTCCATATTCTAGCACCTTTATAGCAAATTCAAAACCTCTTCATATTAGTCCATTAATTATATCTCAATTATAGTTTAATTATACTTCAATTCCTTATCAATTTCATGTCCAATTCCAACTCAAAATCATTCAATTGATAGCTCATAAACTATTATGCATACAGAAACTTTCATTCACTAAATCTCATCATATATATAGTCCTTGTTTTTTCTAAATTCAAGAGCAGTTCACTAGCACCTTTCATTAGCATAATTCACCTTCATTTAAAGTTCAAATCTCAATCTAAATCATCCATATAGCAACCTATAACCTACGTTTCTCATGCATCAAAACCAAAACATAAAAGTATCCAATTCACGTATCATTTTTCTAGCACACTTCATCATCAACACTCTATGCTATCCATCCCAATTTAATAGTCATAAACTTTCTATTACAATATGACAAAAGATCAGTACTTTACTTCCTCGTATAGCTCAAGTTCCACCTCAACTCATCAAGTCTACTTTGCTTTATATGCATGCAAGATCATCTCAAATATATGGGGGGAATTGGATGGATTTTTAGCAAGAATAAAAGACAACAACCTATACAACAATGATCGGGTTCTATAACCATCTTTACGAAGGTTAAAAAAAATTTGATGTGGAAATTGAACAAAACTTGTGTAAAATGCAGAGATGTAAAGAGGATCAAGATTTAGACTATGAGAGAAGAAGAAGATAAGAGTTTTAGCAGAAAGTTACAAACAAAACAACTAGCATGTATGTGTCGTATGGTGTGATTAGAGTTAGGAAACTTGTTAAGAGTCTATGCCACCTATATATCCTGTCTTCACAGTGCCATTTGTCACCTAAATCTTAAGCCATTTGATACTCAATCTCTATACCTTTTCACTTAATTATTTATGCCAAATGCCACTCAATTCTACTGCTATGTGTAACTTATTTCATAGGCTTAAGTCATTCTAAATTTCCATGTGTTAATTTGACATTTTTCCTAACCTAAATGCACATGATAATTCATCAATTTTCCAATTGTAACAATTAATTCCAAGTTTACTAATTATAATTCACCAAACCTAAATTCAAGACATAAGCAATACACAATTCATATTATGATCATTTTAAACTTTCATGCCCTGGAATATGTCAATTGAGTGCATATACAATTTTTGTAATGTTTTCTAAATCATGATTCATGCGTGGATGTGAATATTATGCATGTGAACAAAATGCATTTCATAAATTCTCAAATGATATGACTCATGTGCAATAATATAAGGCTTTAACCCTTAGTATGGAAACTAACTATTACAATTCCCCCTTAAGAAATTTCATCCTCGAAATTCTTACTTGATTGATCAAATAGATGGGGTTACTTGATTAATATAAGGCTCTTGAATGATTCCTCCAAAGGACCTTAACCAACGGGATTAGTCGGTTTCTTGATTGCTTAGTCTAATAACCAACTATTTTGACTAGTTCCTCTACATAACTCAAATTAGTTGCCATATCAACTTCCTGTGTCGGTAATAAATTTTTTGGATCTAACCTTTATGTCCTGAGCATACTAACATGAAACACATGGTGAATCTGAGACATTTTTGGTGGTAAAGCTAATTTGTATGCAAATGGTCCTACTCTTTCAGTAATCTCATAAGGGCCAATGTATCTAGGGCTCAACTTTCCCTTTGTATAAAACCTAGCAATCGACAGCAATGAGACACTCTGAAGAACACCTTATCTCCCACTTGATACTCCATATCCTTCTGGTGCAGATCTACATAACTCTTCTGCCTATCTTGAGCTGCCTTGATCCTACTATGGATCAATTTTATCTTATCAACATTATCTTAAATCAATTTTGGGCCTTCAATGATCATTAGGCCTTATTCATCCCAATATAAAGGTGATCAACATTTTCTATCATATAACGTTTCATATGGAGCCATACCAATACTACTGAAATAATGATTATTATATGCAAATTTAATGAGAGTTATATATTGATCCTGGGCTCTTCGAAACTCCAAAACACAAGCTTTAAACTTATCCTTAACAGTCTTAATTGTCTTCTCACTCTTTTCGTCTATTTGAGGATGAAAATTCAACTTTGTACCTAATGCTATTTGTAAACTGCCCAAAAATCTAGAAGTAAATTTGGGATCTCGATCTGATACAATAGATACTGGTACCACATGTAACCTCACTATCTCATTAACGTACCTCTGATCTAACTAATCCAATGTGTTATTTTCTCACCCAAGTAAGAAATGTGCTAATTTCGTCAATATGTCAATAATGATCTATATAACATCATGTTGACTCGAAGTCCTCGGTAAACCTATAATGAAATCCATTATGATCCTCTCTCATTTCGACTCCAGAATAGGTAATGACTATAACTTTCCAATTGGAGCCTGATGCTCTGCCTTAACTTGTTGGCACATCAAACATTTAGCCATATACTCAACCACTTTCTTCTTCATCCTTGACTACCAAAAATGTTGCTTTAGAATACTATACATCTTGATAGTACTAGGATTTATAGCATAAGTTGCCATGTAAGCTTCCTTTAAAATTTCTTTCCTTAAATCATCAACATTCGATACACATAATCTCTACTTCAACCATAATACACCAACTCATAACTCAAACTCAAAACTTGAATTCTACTTCAACTTCTTAATAAGCTTCACTATTTATGGATCCTTGCTTTAAGCTTTTCTGATCTTTTCATGCAATACTAGCATAAGCTTTAACGTGGCTAAAAATGCTTCATTCCGCCCCAAATTTAGTTCAACATTTAATGCTCTTAGTTAAACTAGGTTTGGTAACCTTGATGTTTGAACTAGTGCAACACTGTTATAAGATTTCGTATTTAATGCATTAGCTACAACATTATCCTTACCTGAATGGTATTCAATCTTGCAATAATAATCCTTATGTAATTCAATCCACTTCCTTTGTCTCATATTAAGCTCCTTCTGACTCAACAAATATTTCAAACTTCTATAATCTGTAAGTATCTGAAATGTTTCACCATATATATAATGTCTCTAAATCTTCAAAGAAAACACCACTACAGTAAGCTCTAAATCATAAACCGGATGGTTAAACTTATGGGACCTTAGCTGTCTTGATGTGTATGAAATCACTTTACCATTCTACATCAGAGCACATTCTAATCCTCGGTATGAAACATCATTATACACAACATATCCTTCAGATCTAGATGAGATAGCCAATACTGATGTTGTACTCAATCGGTGTTTTAATTCATCAAAACTCCTTTGGCATTCACCTATCCATTTGAAAGGTACATTCTTCCTCAGAAGCTTTGTCAAAGGGGATGAGATCAATGAAAACCCCTTGACAAACCTCCTGTAATAACCTGCTAGTCGAAAAAAACTTCCAATCTCAAACACATTTCTAAGGGCTTCCCAATTCATCATTGCCTCAACTTTTCTTGGGTTTACCTGTATGCCCTGTCCAGATATTATACGACCCAAAAACACCAATTGATTAAGCCAAAATTTACACTTACTAAACTTGGCATACAATTGCTTCTTTATCATTATCTATAATACTAACCTCAAGTACTCAAAATATTCCTTTCTACTCCCTAAGAACACCAAAATATCATCTATGAATACAATCACAAAATGATCTAAGTAAGGATGGAATACTTTATTCATCAATGCCATAATGGCCACCACAGTGTTCGTCAATCTAAACGGCATCACAAAAAACTTGAAGCGTGCATATCTGGTTCTGAATGTAGTCTTTGGTACATCAACTTCTGCTATTTTTAACTGGTAGTACCCTGAGCTCAAATCAATTTTAGTAAACACAGGAGCTCCCTATAACTAATCAAGTAAGTCATCTATTCTTGGTAAGGGATATTTATTCTTCACTATCACCTGATTCAGTTGCCTATAATCTATACATAATCTCAAAGTCCCATCCTTCTTCATCACTAATAAAACTGGGGCTCCCCGAGGTGACACACTGGGTCTGATTTATCCAATAACTCCTACAACTGAGACTTAAGTTCCTTAAGTTCCACAGGTACCATCCTATACGGAGGAACATATACACTGGTAGTACCTAGAACAAGGTCGATAGTAAACTCTATTTCATTATCTGGGGGTAATCCTAGTAATTTAGTGGGAAACACATATAGGAAAAATCAGTTTGGCTTGCACTGCTTGACTAACACCTCAAAATATTACTCCTGGTTGATTAGGGGATTCAAGAATGAATTTTTTAGTACAACAATTCATTATAGCCCCATGAGTAGTAAGCCAATCCATACCTACGATGTGGTCTATCTCTTTTAACTGTAGTACTATCAAATCAGTTTTCAAATTAGCCTAGTTAACTCAAATAATATACCCTTTACATACTTCTCTAATCATTGTAGTACTACCTATCGATGTACTCACCTCCAAGTCACATTTCAACATCTCGCTCTCATGATGTAGTTTAGATGCCAAATGTGATGTGATAAACAAAATCATAAATCCTGGATCTAACAATGTAAATGCCTCAAATTGAAAGACATATAACACACCTACAATAACATCTAGAGAATTATGTGCTTCCTGTCTTATAACAACAAAGATCCTAGCCTGGGACTACTGTTGGTTACTCCGCACCTCAGTTCTAGCACTAGGACCTGTTGAACTTGTTTTACCCCTACCTATGTAACACACCACTACCATAAAGCATATGCTCGAACATCCAGAACATAAGTATTTTTAAAGATAAAAAATCTAACTTATTAATGCATCAATTAGAACATAAATATTTAAGATAAAAAATTTAACTTATTAATACATCATTTAAATCATAATTGTTTTCAATGATCAAAACTCCTCGTTTCATTCACAAAATTAAACTTACTTACATTGTCATTACATTAATAAACCATGTTTATACATAACATAACATTTGGGAGTTTAAAGTTCGATAAAAAAATCAATATTAAAGGAGAAGCTAAACAAAATTATTCTATCTAGACTTCGTAGGTATCAGCTGACTAGATCTTTGAGCCATTTTTGTTTCCAAAATTGACACTACGAGACTTCTATTATATCACCTTAAAAGCTTGGTCTCCTTTGTACAAGAAAATCAATGTTTCAATTTTGATGAGTTTGTGAACTCAGTGAGTGAACCATCATCGATGAGCTCACTCAAGTTAGAACTCAAATATAATAAGTATAAACTAAATTCAGATGTGTGTTTTCTAATTACCAAATCAAAATATACATCATATCTCAACAATACATCATAAACTACAGACATTGCATATCACTATATCAATATAATTCAATAATTCTTCGCAATTATTCACATGATACATGGAAAGACATGTATATAAATGCAAATGCACATGTGACTCCATTTTCGTTTTTACTTTGTTATGACTAAGCGCTTATTTACTGTCCTATGTCTATTGTGGGTACCGGGCTCATTTCATAACTGAGCCTATGACTCTTTGTGTACGTTTATAAGCTTTAAGCTCTTTCTTACATTGGTCACTCCAGTCACAACTCCTTTGTCTGATCATGCATAACAATGTGATGGAATGCATCATTCACATAATATGCTATCAATAACTTTCATTAAAAGTGCATAGTCATTTATCATTTTCATCGAATTTGAGTCTAACATTTAAAATTCAATTAAGTACACATTTTCCATATTCAGATAAAATTAGAAAGAGCTTCCAATATAATCCCGAATACTGAAATCCTCAGACCATTAATGTCTAGAATTATCACAATCATTTCAATAACAATTCAATATCTAAAAGTTAATCAAAAATAGTTAAGTCATAGTGAGAAAACATCTAGTTTTAACTCACAGTATCCTCCAAATAAGCTATTACCTTGATGACCCAGCAATGTTTAGATGCTGATGATCAATTTGTGCTTCTTTAGTCATGCAATAAGCATATATTTTACATATTACGAAGTTGATCAATCATATAAATATTCAATCATGCATATGTATATGTGTCATGTTCAATGTGTGCTCAGTTGACTTTCCACGTATGGTGTAAGTTAAATTGAAGAATTAAGAATGCATAAGGGTATTTTGGGTGTATTACTTAAGGTTGGAAGCACTAAGGCATTAAAGGAAGGGTAAGGTGGACTTTCCTCACCCATTAAGGGTAAAATGGGAAGAGGAAAAGATTGTCTTGTAAATAAGAAGACAAAAACATGAAGGAGGGAGAGAAAATCAAAAAGTAAAAGAGAGAGAAAGAAGAAGAGAGGTTTCGGTGGAGTTAAAAGAATAGAGCTTTGAACTAGGTCACGACTTTTCTTAGTCTTAAAGAGAGAGTTGGAGGTTACTCAAGAAGGGAAAAAGAAAGAGGAAAGGAAGAGCTTTCTTTAGAACCAAGAATCTCATTATTTGGTGAAGATTCAAGGTAAGATTGATTTTAATCTCTTGGAGTTTTGAAGGGTTTTCGGTTCAAAGAGCTTAAGAAATGTATGGGTTCAAGTATTCTAGGGTCAATTTCATGCTTTGGTTTTTTGAGTTTTCAATTTCGAATGTCTATTGATTTGGAACTTTTGTAAATGTTAAAGGAAATCAAGAGAGGCAAGATAAGCAAGAGGAAAGACATCCTTAAACAAGTTATAAGCAAGGATTTTAAGGTGGTTACGGTTTTATAATAGAGTAAATAAGCCACTCAGTGTTTTTCCTTGAATCAAGAAGCTAAATGGTTTTAAATTGCATCATGGATGTTGCATTTGGGTGGCTGTGAAATTGTTGCATTTATTTGCTACATGAATTGTGTTCATGATTTATGAAAATGCTTCTTTATGAAAAGATGCAAGATTATGAAATCAGATTTTCAAGAACATTTCTTTGAAATATCTCATGTGCATGAAAAACAAGTTTCCAACAAGATGCCATTTAACGCAAACTATTTTCAATTCATGAATTACATGTTATGTGGGTTTGTGGTAATCCCTCAAGAACCATCACGTGCACGTTGACCCAAGAACAGGCTTCTCCCGCCTACCTACTAGTGGCACGAAACTCCTTCAAGGACTCCCTCAAGTTTACGACTACACAGGACCATTATATGGAAATGTGTAGTGCATCATGAATTGGACTCACCCAAACCATTTCTGTTGTGCTTATGTGTTTATGATTGTGACAAGTTTGATGCATGCATGATTTACAAGTGCTCATAAATTGGTTGATTGAGTGAGGATTTTGAAAATCAAGTGTTTATTGTTTTCTATGAGAAATTATTACGGTTTCCAAGTGTATAAAGACAAAATACTTTGAAAATGGTTTTGCTTGTTTCTCACTTATTAAATTGTCACCCACAAGCATTAAGCTGTCCCATTCAGGTGAAGAGCAAGAAAATGAATAAGTCAAGAGTCAAGGCGTCACTCAAGCCTGCTTGCTGTCCTTTGTATTATTAAGTTAGAATTTTTGAGAGTTCAAGGCTTTAGCCACATTTCAAGTTTTACTAGTTCAAATGTATTATGTATTGTGGCTTGAAATGTTTAATAAAGCTTTGTAAAGAATTCTGCCAATTAAGATGAATGGAATGTATTTTGGGTATGTTATGACCACTTTTAAGTTTTCATATCGCATGTGATGTTCAATGAATTTGATGTGTTGGGAGGTAGTTGAGGTTTATGTTTTGTGTATTCTGCCCTTGGAATTGAATGAATGAGGGTGGTTGAAAAGATTTAAGTTTGCATTAAATAAGGTAGATTGCAAGAAGGAAACACAGACTCAAGGAGAACACAGACCAAAGAAATCATCTGTGATGACGTCAGTATGTAGACGCAAAGGATAACGCAGATGAAAGGAATCGTCTATGATGATGTCAGAAATAGATGCAAGGAAATATAGATGCAAAAGAGAACACAGACAAAAGGAATCGTCTATGTTCTCCTTTACGTCTATATTTCTTTGCATCTGTGATGACTTCAGAAACAGACACAAGGAAATATAGACGTAAAGGAAAACACAGACGAAAGGAATCGTCTGTGATGACGTCAGAGACAGATGCAAAGAAAGACAAACGATAGAACCCAGATGTAGAACCCAGACGATAGAACACAGATGATAAGAAGTCAAAGACAGATAATAAGAAAGTCAAAGACAGATGATAGGTCAACCATAGATGATGCAAAGAAGGAGTTAAGCCAGTATGACTGAACAATCCCTTAGTTGGAATTAATCATAGAATTCACAAATTAATGGGATTCAATAAGAACTGATTATCAAGGATCAAGAAATAGTTAAGGACTTAGGCTCTAAGTACAAGTCAAGGGGCAAAATATTATGAAGAGATCAAGATGAAATTTCAAGTTTAAGGATTGTCCTAGTGAGGGCACTCAACCTTTGTGGGATGTGCATCTAGATGTCACTTAGGATGACGGACACGTGTCTCGTAAGGGCGGGGTCCCAACACACTCTCCATTTTCCTTAATCACTCTTCATATTAGTTCATTAATTATACCTTAATTATACATCAATTTCTCATCAATTTCATCTCCAATTCTAACTCAAAATTATTCAATTGGTAGCTCATAAACTATTGTCTTTTATGCATTAAAGCAAAATAGAAATTATCATTCACTATCTTACATGCAGTCCTAGTTCTTTCCCATTTCAAGAAAAAAACATAAAATTATCTAAGTTTATGTATCATATTCTAGCACACTTCATCATTGACATCATATATAATCCATCCCAATTCAATCATCATATTTTTTCCATTAAAACATGCTATAAAGAACATCACTTTACTAACTTATTTAGCTTCCAATTCTAGCTTAATTCATCAAATCTACCTAGCCCTTCATTCCTGCAAAATCATCCCAGATTCAAGGTGGAGATTGGATGGGTTTTTAGTAAGAAGATGAAGGCAACATAATATTAGAGTGGCAAAGTGCAAAATTTTGGGTAAAACTCAAAGTTGTGAGGGTTGTGTGTATATATCGATAATGAGAGAAGGAAGAAGAAGATATCATGTAGCAAAAAATGAAAGAGAAAAGAAAATGGTCTTCCAAGTATGTGGGAATCGTAGGGGTATAGGTGTATGGTGAGTGTTAAGAAACTTTTCAAGTAAAGGACCATACTATATGCCCTCTTCTTAAACTACCAAATTTCACTTAAATACCTAGTCCACTTATCATTTAATTCCCTAAGCCGTTTGTCACCCAATTATCTAAGCTATTTTTCACTTAATCCTATTACTAGGTGCCACTTATTTCTACTACCATGTGTCAACTTGTCTTGCCACTTGACATTTTTCCTTGCCGAAATATACATATTAATTCATCAATCTCCCATTTGTATTAATTAATTCTAAAATGATAATTGTAATCCATCAAACCAAGATTTAGGACATAAGCAATACACAATCAAATCATAATCATTTTAAACCTAGCATACCCTAGAATATGTCAATTGAGTGCATATACTATTGATATGTGTTTAATTATTTATACATTTAATCATTTACACTTAACAATTAATGATATGAAAATGCTTATGATACTCACTTTAACTAGGTGTCTCCTCTGAGCTTGAAAAATATGTTTCAAATTAGGGTGAGTTTTTCGAACTTAATGAGTGAATCATCACTGATGCTCTCACACTAGTCAAATACACAAATATCAAACAATAATCAAATTTCACAACATTTTCCATTGCAAAAAGACATAATGAATGTCACACACCCTTCACGGACATTCTTTCAAAACATGTATAATCCAATCAATCATATTATCATGGAATATCACTTTAACATTACAATTTTATTAAAGTTTTCATAAGCATATATTTTATAATCATAAATATTAAAATGCAGATGCATATGAGACTCCAAGTTTGTTATTATTTGTTGTGACTGAGTGTCTTTTAGATACAGATACAGATACAGATATAGATACAGATACTAGCCTATTAGGCTCAGTCAAATACAAAAATCACGGAGCAAAGCTCTAAGTGCAAAATTATGAGCTTAAAGCTCTTTTAGACTGGCTATTCTAATCACAATGCCTTTATTTTATCATGCATTTTATGAAATTCATTAAATAATAGAATATGTCATAAATAGCATTCATTTATGATGCATAGATAGAATCTTATATTCATCGGACCCTAGTCTAGCATTCAACTTTCGTTGAGTATTCAGAAATCAATTAGAGTTCAGTTGTAAACATATATCATTCAAATTTTAGATGCAAATAGAACACTTCTAATACATTCCTGAATATCAAACTCCTTGGACCATTAAAGTTTGAAATTCACATACAGATCACAAACAGTTCAATAATTGGAAGTTAAACAGAATAAATCAATCCTAGGAAGATCAGTTAGGTTGACTCACAAAAGCTCCCTTTAGCATATTACCTTGAAACGATTGCTCAACATGCTCCTTTATATGCAATCACATACATTTATACGTCACTCATGTGCATTTTCATAAGAATAATCAATCATAAATACATTTATGAATGTATTATGTATCATACAAGTTCAATGACAAATCTCAAGTATATTTCTTTAATACACTTTACTCACCTTAATCCTTTCAATTGACATCAACTAAATTCATTCAAGAACTCATTTAAACCTTAATATCTCATATGGAAATACCCTAGCATTGGTTTGTTCAACTATTGCATAATCAAAACATTCCCATGAAAAGCAAATCGTTGCTCACAACCTTTTTTTCTGCATTTTTCTCTACATTTTCTTAGGCAGATTTTGTGTCAGATTTGTATGACTATTTTGACCCAAAAATTGACATTTTTAAACAATAAGTTCTTCTAATCAAAAGTTTCTCTATGTCTTAAGTTTCAAACGCAACAAAAATCATTCAATTTGGTTGAGTATTTGATGACTTATGCTCAATGTACTATAAAATGTGTACATTCAAAATTCATTCACGATCATACACTCCCATGGTTAAAGGATTATTTTATGATCGTGCTTGTGCACAATCTTCACCTCCCCTGCTTGAAAGGTTAGTGCACGATCATGGTTGTGCATGATCGTGCACTCCCATAATTGAAGGGTTAGTGCGTGATCGTGCATGTGCATGATCGTTCATCCTTGATGTACACGCTAACTTGTAAAAATCATATCTCACAGTCCCGATATCCAAAAATTACAAACTTTATACCATTAGGAATATAAGAAAATAATCTAAAACTTTTGTGAAGACATATTTTTCTGATTTGACAAACGTCAATACATTTTATTCGATAAAAACAAGAAATGATTTATATCAGGGGTAGTGCTAATACCTATAGTAGATCTCAACTTCAAACTAAATTTCAAAACCTTTAGTGACACAATTCAAATTGACTTCTCTGTGAAAATTGTAGCCATATATTTATAGTTTAATCTAGATTAAAATCCATCCAATTTTTATATCAAGTTATGTCCAAAATACAAACGTATGTTCAGTTGATGTCATATGTTTGCAATGGCCACATGTCACATGTCACGTATGCAATGGCCACATGTCACGTATGCAAGTGTGATACTTGTCCTTCAGCAAAGCAACCTACATGCCAAATGTCATTTACTAATTGCTCCACTTGTCTCATAGTAATTTGTCTAATTGCTCCACATTTACTAGTCCATTGGTCACACTTTTATTTGTCTTTTATTTCTACATTTCTCCTAGTCTAAAATACCCTAAATTTTCAATAAAATTTCAAAATATCATAAATTTAAACAAAAATGTGAAATTAGTTCTAGTGTAAACCAATTCAATTTTCAAGACAAATAATCTATAATTCACATTTAATCACATAAAAAATCACTTATACTCAGAAAATGTCAATGAATGCATATAAAATTATTTTAATGAGTGCCAACATTGCTCACGTTTATGTGTATGCCATATGATGCATAAATGCAATTCTAAATTCTTAATAATCTCTGATGTATAATATCCTAGGGTTCTAACCATGATCATAGGATAATGGGATGTTACAATTCTCTTGTCCTTAAGAAATTTTGTCCTTGAAATTGTTATTTGATTGCTGAAATAGATGGGGATTTTGCTTTCTCATATGCTCCTCTGTTTCCTAAGTTGCTTTCTCACTTAAGTGATTCTTCCACAAGACTTTTACCGATGGAATTACCCAATTCCTCAATTGTTTTATCTAGTATCCCACTATCTTGACCGGCTGGTCATCATAACTCAGATTACTAGTAACTTCAATCTCTTGAGTTGGTGACACATGCATTGGATCATATCATAAGGATCTTTCCTAAGCATATCCATGTATCATTGTATGAATCTGAAACATCTTTTATTAGCAATACTAACTCGTAAGTTGGTGATCCCATTTTCTCAGTATATCTTATGGACTAATACATTTCGACTTAATTTATCCTTTTACCAAGCCTCTATCTGTCTTGAATCATTTAATTTATACTACAAATTCATTTCACTTAACAATAGGATCTTAAATCAGTTCTGGCCTTCAAACATTCTTAGGCCTTTTTCATCCCCGTATAAGGTGGATGACTCTTTTTGTTGTATAATTCCTTATACAGTTTCCTACCAATACCACTGTGATAATTATTGCGTTCCTAAGAATTCCAAAATATAAGCTTTAATCATATCTCCAACAGTTAAGGTTGTTGGAAAATCAAACATTTAATCACACCTTTAGTCACTTTTTTCTTCATCCTTAGCCACTAAAAGCTATCTCAGCACATTACTGCCAGGATGTATAACATAGGTTGCTATGTATGCTTCCTCAAAATTTTGTTTCTCAATCATTTATATTGGTTATACATACTCCTTACTTCAACCACAAAGTATCATTTTCCATTTCAACTCAAAATTTGAATTCTTCAATAAGATTCACAAATTTTGAAACCCCATTTAGGTCTTTTCTAATTCTTTCATATGAAACTAATCTTAAGATCAATATAAGTAATAACAATTCATTTTGCCTCTATTTTAACTCAATCATTCATTGCTCATTATTTCATTAGATTTGTTACCCTCAATATCTAAATTTGTGCTACACCACTGTTAGATTTTGTTCTATGCATTAAATTACAACCCTAGCTTTACTGGGTAATACTCATTTATATGTCACAATCTTCAAGCAACTCTATCCATTATCTCAATAATGTGTCCAATTCATTTAAACTCAATCATCATCTCAAACTACAATGATCGGTATATACCTAAAATGTTTCATTGTACCTATAATAACTTCAAATTTTCAAAACAATTTCGATTGCGGCAAATTTTAAGTCATGTGCCAAATGATTTAAATTTATGAGACCTTAACTGTCTTGATGCATATATATAATCACTTTACTACGTTGCATCAAATTACTTCCTTATCTTTGCTGTAAAACATCCTTATATATTACATAACCTTTAGATCTAAAACAAAATAGCTAACAACGGTGTTGTAATCAATTGATGCTTTTATCTCCTAAAAAATTCTTTTTACATTCATTAGTTCATCTGAATGACACACTTTTTTTTTTTAGGTTTCTCACTTCATCATTACCTCTACTTTCTTTGGGTCTACTAATATGCCATATTTAGGTATTATAAAACCTAACGTATTACTTAATCATGCTAAGATTCACTCTTATTGAACTTAGCATTTAATTGTTTTTCCTTTATGAAAAGTAAGGCTAACCTCAAGTGTTCAAATTGATCTTCTCAACTTTTTGAATATATTCCATATATCATCTATAATTATAGTCACTAATCAATCCAAATAAATTGGAACACTTTATTCTTTATTGCCATGATTGCTGCCTGGGGCATTTATCAACCCAAAAAGTTATCGCCAAAACTTAATGTGCCTATAACTAGTTCATGACGTTCTTAAGTAACTATTTTCTCCAATGAGGTAATATTATTTTATGATTTTCTCCGTTTCTCTATCAACTTCTTTTCTCAAATGCTTCTCTCCATTCAGTTCACTTTGTTGGATCGAAAACAAAAGCATGCAAGATTTGGTTAAATAGTAGATTTTAAAACATTTTCGAAATAAAAAATGTAGCGGAAATAACATAACCAAATCAACATGCTTTAGCTATACATGACACGATATAAGGAAAATAATTTACATAAGAATAAGGTGGTAGAAATATACCGACTCCTTTCTATAGCTTTGACTCCTTGCTTTTGTACCCTATCCTTTGTCAATATATCCTCTGTTTGTTGTTGTATCCTGACCAATCCCATCTACAATTGTTCTTCTTAGACAACTTGGTTAATAAGATCCTTTAGTGGGAAAGGAGAAGAAATATTTTTAAGGAGATTTTTCATAGAAGAAAGATGCCAAAAATGAGACTCTTCTCATTCAAGTTTCAGCTATACATGAATGAGAGGAGAGAGACAGTCAAAAAACAAAAATGCAAGAACACTTCTTCCTCTCCTTGTCAATTTCGGTTATCATGAAAGAAAGATGAGATCTGCATCCAATGCATCACTTCATTCTTTAATCAATCATAAAGAAGCCAATAAATGGGACTCTTCTCATTTAATTAAGATGGCTATATGAAAAGACCAATAACCTAAATGAGACCTTCTCATTCTTGTTTATGGATGAAAGAAGGAAGAAAAGATACATCAAATGCACCTCTTCCTTTCTTTAATGAAATGAATACTAAAAGGTTACGTTACATTCCATCATTAAAAGACAAACATTAAATGATTTAATGATAAGATCATTACTCCATTTAATGATGATAAAGCATGATAAAAACCATCTTTAGTTTAGCAATTCAATGCTAAATGTGAAGCCACACATTTAGGTATAAAAAACCAAAATATGCCCTCCTTCTTTCTTTAATAGCTTTGTTTTAATTTAATTAATCTAATTAATCAAATCAAACCCAAGTCAAGCCTAATATTAAATGTTCATTTGGGTTTTTAATTGAAGTAAGCCTAACATTCAATAATGGGTTTTAAAACCTCTATATATATTTCTTACTTTGCTTGATAACCTTCCCAAAAGCCAAATGGGGAATCTAATTGGACTTATATAATTCAAGCTCCAATAAAGCCGGAATTAATTTAATCTTATTAGAACTAATTCCAGCTTATTAACAAAATCTCATTTCACTAAAGAAAATTGGTTGAACTCTTGAATTAATAAGTATTATAAGAATACATGTTTCAAATAAGATGTCCAAATGCAAACTTTATTATGAACCATATTATAGCCATCCACTCAATAAAGGGTAAAATTACTGTTTTGCCTTTATGTTGATTTTTTCTTCTAGATCTCCCGTTTTACTCTATATGGTGATTGACACACAAGATCTCATCTTGGTGCTAAGACTTGATGGGTAGCTAGTCTATTAAACCACTAGTGCCAGTTTATTCACTAAACTTCGTGAAAACATCTAAAAGTGATGATATTACTATAAACTCTTTATTTGAGTGAATGTCTCATGATACATGTTTCAATTAATAATTCCAACATACAGACACTGGATTGATACTCTGTACAAATCCATTCCAATCATATCAAGAATTATAATGAAACACATATGAGTTCACCACTCATCAAGATTGTGGTTTGTAATAACAAAATGCTAAGGTCTATGTTTTAAGATTAAATTAATGACCCATTTTATTATATAAAACATACTTAGTTCTAGATTCATTCAATAGTGCCATTATCGATGGTCAACTACTATCATGATATAAAACTCATCATTCCCTTGAAGAAAACTCTTTTACTTACACGGAGATAAATGGCAACACTACATTCTAAACCATAATTAAGTGGCCAACTTGATTATTCAATTGTGAATCCATTAATTTAGATTCTAATAATATACATGTTTCCCATATATCTCTATGTATATGTATATTACTTATAAAAGAATCTTGGTACCTTATAACTAGATATATATAATGCTTATACAAATAAAAACAAACTCTTTTGTTTTATTAATAATATATATTTTTCATTACAAAAGTAATTGGAAGAAAATTAAGTTAAATGTATATACACTTGCTTTCTAGGATACTATATTTACATAACTCCAACAGTCTCCACCTTTCTCCCCATCTTCACTTTCTTTTTTCTCTGTCCAAGTAATGGACATGATTCTTCCCTTAGAATTCACCTCAGTGTTGCTTTGTAGGCTACCTGTATTTTGCAAAGATAAAGCATTAGCTAGTTGTCCTATTGAACTTCTAGATTGTGGATAGATGATGGATGATTCCTCAAAATTTGATCGAATTTTGCTTCCATCTTCTTCTAATTTTCCTCCTAGCTTGCATGCATCCTTTTATGATTCTCCTCTTGTGCTACCAGTTTGGATCCCAGGACCTTCATCATCTTATCAATTTTGCCTTCCAATGCTCTGATTCGATGTTGTTGGAATCTTGGAGGACCTTGTGGTCTTACTTGGTTGCCTGTATTATTATTAGTCTAAGAGATTTCGGGTGGTTTCTCCACCCCAGATTATATGTTTTAGAATATGGGTTATTACCTTTTTGTGGCTCCCCTAGGTAGGTAGCTTACCAGTTCGTACCACTAACTCCCAATAAGAAATACTCTACTGAACTATGATCATTCTGCCCACACAACTTACATTATACTTATATTGCCTTAACTACTCAGGTAGTTGCTCCTTGCATATTATTTAGCTGCTTCGTAAGAGCTGTGATTTGAGCCTGCAAGGTAGTAACTGAGTCAATAGGTATCATACCTTTTTATTCCTTCTATCTTTTTCTGCTCCTCTCACTTGACCACATGCAGCTGTTGTTGCCAACTCCTTCAATAGATCATATACTGCTTCCACTGTCTTCCTCATCAGTGAAACTTCTGCTTCTGCATCAATTGTGCCCCTTGTGCTCGTATCTACTCCACTATAGAATGTTTGAAGCAAAAATTCCCTAGGGAGGGTTGTGATGTGGACAGCTTCTCTAAATTTCTTTAAATCTCTCCCAAGCTTCATAGAGAGATTCTCCATCACCTTGCTGGAAATTTATGATTTCCATGATTATCCTCATTTTGTTTGTCAATGGAAAATACTTTTGGAGGAATGCTTGGGTGAGCGGCTTCCAAGTCGTAATTTGGACTGAATTCCATGAATTATACCATGCTTTATCCCAATCCTTCAACATGAGCAAAAATCGTCTCAGCTTTACCACATCGTCGGACGTTCCGTTGAATTTGAGTATGTCGTAAATCTCCAACAAATTTACAATGTGGGCATTCAGATCCTTGTTGGATAGCCCATAAAATTGCACACCAATTTATAGAATATTAAGTAGCGCTAGCTTTATCTCAAAATTATTTTCTTAGACTATCGGTCTCGCCACTCTTTGAGGACTAAATCTTGGCTTCATGAAATCTATCAACGTTCGCTTTAGTCCGCCTTGCTGTCCTTCTTTAGTCATATCTTGATTTAAAAGATTTCGACACTTCACCCTTCTTATTTCTCTTTTGGGCTTCTTAATGTCAAAAAATTTGTCTTTTATTGCTTCTTTTGTTCTTTGTGTGTTCCATATGTTCATGCACTTGCAATTACACAAGGGAAAGTATCAAAGACACTTAAATCAAAGTAATCTAAATCAAACATAATGGTCAACAATCAATCCTTGGAAACGGTGCCAAAAACTTGTGGAAAGTAAAACTTATCTACTTGTTTTACGTTAAAAAATCTGAAAGTGAAGGCTTAATTATCCTTTTATAGTCTAAAATATCTAAGTTTAATGAAGCCTCGTATTAAGTCTCGAATTATAATTCCCACAATTGTGGGAATTTGCATGATTCCCATAATTGTGGGGATTGGTCATAGATGCACTCCTCTCTTCTTCTCCTCTTTTATCTTTGGTTTAACTCCCAAGTTGCTCCATCTTCCTTCTTATATAAAAATAGTCAATTCTTACCCTTAATTAGCATTAAACACACAAGAACAACAATGGAAATCAAACTTAATGAAAACATAAAAAATGAATCCTAGGCTACAATAATGATCAACAATTATGCAAGCAAATATATACCAAATACCTAGAAAAACATATACTATTGCACTCCTATCATCTGCTGATTCAATTAGTTATTAAACTATCCTATGGGTGATCAATTGTCCAGTTAAGATCTCTCTTCTAACAAGTCAATTAACATGATAATTTTAGGTCTATAGGTCGTCAACTCTCATTGTAAAATCATACAAAAATTTCACCTTACTCACTCTCTCTATTTATTGCAAGATAACAAATAAAATTAACAATCATTACAGACAACTTCATTCAATTCAATAAAATAGGAGTTATAACAAAATAGTTAAAAAGAAATCCCTAAAACCAAATCAGCCTAATATGTTCTCCATAACATCATCAACATTTGAATAAACCATTTTACAAAGAATAGAAGAGATCAAAGTGACAAAAAATTGAATCTAAAGACTCCTTTTCTTGTTTGCCAAAATCTGGAATTTTGACGTTGATGTGCTATTTTGCTCAATCTTGATGATAATCCTTGTATTAAATCCTTCCTCAAGGATCCAAACATGTTTTCTTTACCCAAGGATGGTGTTCCTATAGAAAATGTCATCTCTCCCTCAAGATGAAGGCTTAATTATCCTTTTATAGTCCAAAAACCCTAAGTTTAATGAAGCCCAGCATAAGGTCTTGGGTTATAATTCCCATGACTGTGGGAATTTGCATGATTTCCATGATTATAGGAATTGGTCACAGATGCATTCCTTTTTTCTTCTCCTTTTTAGTCTCTAGTTCAACCTCCAAGTTGCTCCATCTTCCTTCCTACATAAAAATAGTCAATTCCTACCCTCAATTTACATCGAACACATAAGAAAAACAATGAAATCAAACTTACTGAAAAAATACAAAATGAATCATAAGCTACAACAATGATCAATAATTATGCAAGAAAACACATACAAAATACCTAAAAAAAAATACTAACGCACACCTATCATTCATCCATCATCGAAATCACCTACTCTTTTCTTTGTTCATCTACCATCGAATCCTAGCTTGTTCTTATGTCTTTGGTTTTTGCTTAATACACCTTGCAAAGAAAACACTTTAGTCCATATTTTGTCTCTCTATTGTTGTTTTTCTCCATTCACCAAATTCTCTTATTTCCACTCTCAACTTTTGGAATTTTTTTGAATCAAGTAAGTTATGCTTTAAGTTTTATTGGTAGTGTAAATGACATTTTGATGAAGTTTTATTGTTTGTAAATGGATGCATGTGTGAGTGGTGTATGTTTTTGTGCTTGTGGATTGATGCATGTGTGAGTGGTGTAGGAAGAAACAATTTCGGTGATACAAGCTATTGCAAATGTGTAGAAAGATGTTTAGAAAGTGTTATAAGGGATTGTGAAAATTCTAATTAAATAAAGATTAGAGAATTGCAGAGAATATGATATAGAAAAGTGTGGAAATAGGCTCTGTTTTTGGGTTGTGATCATTTATGAATTTTTGAATTGTCAACAGAGAATACTGAACCAAAATTGAGATATAATTAAAGAAATCATCAACTAGAAATGATAGAGAAATGATAGAATTTTGGCAATGAAGTTTGCTGGAGTATATTATAGGGCGTGTTTTTTTGAAAATTAAAAGAAATATATTACCAAATTTGGAAACTTATATACAATCATTTATAAGGATAAGAACAAAATTAATACAACTTCTACACTTTTATAAACATACATCCGAAAACACAAATAAAAAAAGCTATATTAACCATGTCAATCTAATTTCCTATCTAATGGCTTCTGGATTCCGTTTGGCTATAATTAACTCTTTAATCAAGTTAACTATTTTCGCAGCGAGCTCATACTTATGTTGTTCCACTTCCTTATATATGCATCTATTCCTATCCCTCCATATGTAATATATCACCATATGAAACAATGCCTTGATTATGAGACTATCTTGCTGCTCAGGTCTAGAATATCGGATAACATCATTAAAAATCTCATTCCACTTAAAGGAGAAACTTGGGAGCCCAATCATATGCAATATTATGCTCCATACCACTTTGGTATATTCACATTCAAAAAACAAGTGATTCCTACTCTCATTTACATGTTTATACAAAATGCAAAAGGGGTCAAAGCTACCAGACCATCAGTTCTTAGTTCTTAACCTATTTTTAATAGTTGACCACAAGAAAATAGTAGACTTAAGACTTAATATCTGCTTCCATACCAAATCATCCGATGGGACAACTTCATGAAAAGCTCTCGCTATGTTGTGTGCAGATTTATTTGTGAACTTCCCACCATGATGTGTCGCCCATATCTTCTTATCCATCTATGTACTAAGTTGCACTCCATTCACATAATTGTCAATTAGGTGAACAAACCTGCAACTATTCATCCTTACTCTCTCCCGATAGAACCAAACAACCTTAGCTTCCTTAGGGATTCTATTTTGTAAAACTTGTAGATAATACCGCAACCATAGTGGACTGAAATTATTCCAATTATCAAACAAAAAACAAGTATCCTCTCCATTCCCTACCCTAAATTTAATAAAAGGATACATAATTTCTCTAAGATTCAACAAAATCTAAACAATCCAAGAATGATCATACCTTGACTAAATTTGCCAAAAGTTTTGCCTATTAAAATGGTAAATTTGCATCCACTTGACCCGCATTGCTTCTTTATTCATGAATAATCTCCATATTCTCTTCATAAGCAATACCCATCACATTTTTGTAATCGAAATAATGCCCAAACCCCTATATTTTTTTGGCACTATAATCTTGCTCCATTTTATATAGTCTTTTTACTAAACATACATCTATATTTTGGCCATAACTTGATATGTGGATATACAAATTGGATGGATTCTAATTTAGATTAAACTAGAAACAAATGGATACAACTTCTATGAAGAACTGGAATTTGAATTCTATCATTAAGGGTTTAGACATTTAGATTGAAATTGAGTTTTGGCATAGGCTGCAGCATTATCCCTAACAGAAATCATATCTTATTTTTTATCAAATAAACTATATTGACGTAGAAAAAATCAAACAAAGTTATCTTCATAAAAGTTGTATCTTATTCTCTTAGCTTTCTATTGGTATAACTTTTGTAAATTTTGAATATAGGAATTGAGAGATATGGGTTTTACAATTTATAGTGCACATCAGGGGTGCATAATTGTGAACGTGCATGATCACACACTAACCCTTCAATTATGGGCATGATCATGATCTAAGATTTCAAGCAAGGGAGTGCATGATTTTGCACAAACACAATCATGCACTAATCCTTCAGTCATTGTAGTGCATGATTGTGCACATGCTCGATCATGCACTAGCCTAAATTTCAAATGTGCATAGCCTATAGTATTTTGAGCATAACTTATGGAATAATGAACCAAATTGAATGATTTTTTTGCATTTGAAACTTAAGACATAGAGGAACATTTTGATCATAAGAATATATTGCCTGAAAATGTCAATTTTTGGGTCAAAATGGTCGTACAAATCTAACCTAAAATTTGCCTGAGTAAATCTGGAAAAAGTGTAGGAAAATGATTATAGGCAATGATTTGTTTTTCATGGAAATGTATTGATTATGCAAAAGTTAAACCAACCAATGCTAGGGTATTTACATGTGAGGTATTCAAGTTTAAATAATAGCTTAAATGAATTTATTTTATGTTGGATGAAAGGATAAGGTGAGTAAAGTGTAATTTTGGAGTAAAGAATGCTTACAAGGTGTTATAAATTGTTTATAAAGTATATTAAAGAAACATACCCCAGAATTTATCCTTGAACATGCATGATACATGATACATTTATAAATGTGTTAATTCGATGTAGTAATGTAAAAACGTATATGATTGTATATAAAAGAGCACATTGAGCGACTGCTTGCAGACATTGTCAAGACTTCAAGAAAATATGCTAAAGAGAGCAATTCTGAGTAACCTAAGATGGTCTCACCTTGATTTTTTGTTTGATTATGAATTGAATTGATATATGAAGTTGTGTATTGATTTCCAGACATAAAATGTCCGAGGCATTTAATGCATGAATAACATATTAAAAGTGTTCCTTAAATTTGTATGTGATTGAGTAAGTGTGTTCTCAACCTACATATTGAATGCCAAACCAAGTCCGGTGATTAATATGAATGGGAAAGTGAATGTGAATGCAATGGACAAAATATGATGATTGAATTTGTGCAATGCATTTATTCTATGAATACATCCGTGAATGCATGAAATATGAAGGCAATTGTGACCGGAGTATCTAGTGAAAAAGAACTTAAATCTTAGACAATTGTGGTAAGAGCCTAAGGCTCAAATGTGTAAAATGAGCCCAGTGTGAAAGAGTCCTATATCCATAACGGATAAGGGATAGTGGGAAAGGCACTCGACCAAAACAACATAATAAATGAAGTTGAGTCTCATAAACATTGGATACACATATAATATGAATAAATTGAACAACTGTAATGTTTTGAGGAATTTTATTGTATGAAATATGTGAAATCTTAGCGATGAATATTTTTTACATGATCACAACAAAATGATGAATTGTATGGATATTGAAATGTGACAATGGTGAGCAAATTATTTCGTGATATTACATGATGATAATTGAGACGATGTGAATTGTATGATAACATGAATTATTATGTTGCATGACATGAGTGAACCATCGAGGATGGTTACTCAACTGAGTTCACAAAACTTACCCCAAAATTTACAACATATTTTTCAGGTTCAGAGAAGACACCCAGTTAGACCAACCAGAGTCTAACCACTACTTTTGAGAAAGAGATAAAGGTCAGGATCAGTTGTACCTTCATATGTCTGCAGTACTTTTTTTGCCTTTAAAAAATTGTGTTTCGTAAATATTGTACAACATTAATGCTAATTGAAAAAGTTTAATGACTGTATGACTAGAAATGTTTTGTATTGGACCTAGATGATTACAAGAATAAATGACGATGTGTGTAATGTTTGTAACACTTGCGTCTGAAATTGTTTTGAAATAACATGGGTTGAAAAGGTTTATTGATTTTCTAAATATGCATGTGATGCGTGACAAATTTGTAATGATTTTAATTGTTTGACTATTCTAGCATGTTACCCTCGTAGAGTATGTTCTCGAATACCGTCAATGTGTTTGGGGATATGTCCTATGAGAATGGGGTGCTACAATTTAGTTTTAAAGCCTAGGTTCAGTGTCTTACATGGGTATTTTTTGAAATATATTCCAAGTTATATACATTTTAGATATGTCATAATAGGCAGTAACAACTGATCCCCAGTCTAAGTTGCATTTACATGCATGAGAATTGTTAAGAATTTGATAGAAATGGTGAGAGGAATGATGATTGGTCAAAATGTGAGAACATGAAAGTTTATGGATATGTAGAAATGGGAAATAGTATATGGTTAGGTATGACAGATACTATATACTATATTCCAAGTTATTGGTGGATGTATTACTATATACGATATCAATATTTTATTGTGGTGATATACCCTTGAATGTAATATTTATAAGTGAATACACTGTGTGGATGGATTAAGGAAAGTAGAGATATAAATATAAATGATAAGATTTATAGTATACAAGTAAGTGAAATGAAAACCAAATATTTAATACAACCTTGAGAAGATAAACTTGGAATTGAAATGGTTGATTGATTAATGTGGTAAGAGTTATGATTTAGTATAAGATTATGTCATTAGAAATGAGATCAGAACTTTATGATAATTATGCTTCTAAAATTTTGAATTGATTAAGAAAATATGTATGTAAGATGTAATAAAGGATAACTGGATGATGAGATGAATGACAACAAGATAAGTAAAAGTCCCCAAGATTAACATGAATTATTATTGGGAATGTATGTTCGATAATGTGATTCCTTGGATAAATAACGTTTACTTGGATATGAAATAGAAAGTGATCATGACTTATCAAATGCTTTTAAGTTTTAATTCCTATAGCTAAAATTTTAAGATGAATTAGAGTAATGCATGAAATCTTCTATGATGATCAATTAGGGATAGAATGAGAGTTTAAATGATGTTACTATATGTGATGGATTTAAGGGAAAAGAAGAAGGGCACGATTTGGGCATGGTGCCCATGATCGTGGCTGAGATTAATGGTTTCTATCATGATTGTCGCAGAGTCCCCATGATCTTGGCCAGATCCGCGAGCTTCTGTCACGATCTTGGGAAGGTCTTCCATGATCGTGGACAGACGTAAAAGGAGAAGTGTTGTCCAAAATCAATTCAGATTAAGGTATCCTTAGCATAAATTATTAATTGGTAAATTGTCAGAAATACATCTCTAGATAAGATGTAATGATCTTGATGATAAATACTAAAGTATAAGAGTAAATGGATGTGTATATTACTTCATTGAGCTTTATTATAAAAAGTATTATGACCATGTAAATTATGATAAAAATTGATCTTATTGAGATGTTATGAATAGTTGAAATCGATCTTATTGAGGCATTGAGAATGATTATAAAGCAATAGTTGATTGATAAAGCTTATGTGAATAGTATAGATGATAGTAGCAAGAAATCTTCTTTTAAAAAGGGCTTCCATGGAATTAAGTCAAGTAGACCAAATGACTTACTTCTATGAATGAATGATTATTGAACAAATTAGAAGTGAATATTGGAGTCAAACAGATATCAGACTCAGTTGAGAAAAAATGAACATACTATTGAGAGTGCATATGTTCTATCTATTGTAAAGTATCCAACTATGTTATTGGATTCTTGAATCGGAGATAATACTATTGGTATTGCTAAAGGAACTTAGTTTTATAATGTACTCTATACTAGCATATTCAGAAAATACAAGTTCGGTTTGACGGTTATGTTCAAAAAATTTGAGATATGTGAAGAAATTGAAATGTGTGGAGCAACTATTATAAATGGACAGACATTAGAATAAGTTGGTAAGAAATTAGGGAAATCGAATGAATGGAGAGAATCATTTGAGAAAAGAAGTCAATCAAGAGACGGAGAAAAATATGAGATAATGTTATGTTAGTTGAGAAATTAGTTACTTAAGAACGTCACAAATTGGTTATGGGAACGTTGAGTTTTGGTTATACCTTTTAGGTTGATAAATGCCCTAGACAGTAGTCATAGCAATAAAGAATAAAGTGTTCCAATTTGATTTGGATCGATTGGTGACTGTGATCATAAATGATATATGGAATATATTTGAAAAGTTGAGAAGAACAATTTAACACCTAAGGTTAGCCTTCCTTATCTGAAGGAAAAACAATTTGATGCAAAGTTCAATAAAAGTGACTCGCAGCTTGATTAAGTAATATGTTAGGTTATATAATACCTAAACATGGCATATTAGTAGACCCAAAGAAAGTAAAGGTAATGATGAGGTGAGAAACGTAAAAAAAATGTTGACATTCAGATGGACTAATGAATGTAAAAGGAATTTTTAAGGAGTTAAAAACACCGATTGAATGTAAAAGGAATATTTAATGAGTTAAAAACACCGATTGAATGTAAAAGGAATTTTTAAGGAGTTAAAAACACCGATTGATTATAACACTAATGTTAGCTATTTTCTTTTAGATCTAAAGGTTATGTAATATGTAGGGATGTTAACACCAGATATTAGGATGTAATTTGATATAGCATAGTAAAGTGATTATATATTTGCATCGAGACAGTTAAGGTCTCATGAGTTTAAATTATTTGGTACATGACTTAAAATTTGCTGCAATCAAAACTGTTTTGAAAATTTTGAGATACTATATGTACGGTGAGACATTTTGGGTATATACAGATCAATATAGTTTGAGATGATGATTGAGTTTGAAAGAATTGAATATGAGACTAAGGCAATGGATAGAGTTACTTGAAGATTATGATGTACAAATGAGTATTACCTAGTAAAGTTAGTGTTGTAATATGATGCATAGAACAAAATAATCCAATAGCAGTGTAGCACAAATTCAGATATAGAGGTTACCAAATCTAGTGCAATAATGAGTAAAGAATGATTGAGTTAAAATAAGGGAAAAATGAAGTGTTATTAGTTATAATTGAACTTAAGATTAGTTTTATATGAAAGACTTAGAAAAGCCCTATCCTCCAAATTTATGAATCTTATTGAAGAATTAAAAATGAAGTCAAATTTTGAGTTGAATTGGAAAATGATACATTGTAATTGAAATAAGGAGTATGTATATACCCGACATAAATGATTGAGAAATGAAATTTGGAGGAAGCACACATAACAACCTATATTATAAATTTTGGTAGTAATATACTGAGATAGAATTTAATGGCCAAGGATGAAGAAACAAATGAATGAAGCTGTGATTAAATGTTTAATTTGCCAATAGCCTCAACTATTAGAAATATGATTAGAGCTTATAGTTTTGAGTTCCTAGGAACGTGGTAATTATCACAGTGGTATTGGTAGGATACCATATGAGGTATTATACGATAAAAAGAGTCGCTTGCTTATATTGTGATTAAAAAAGCCTAAGAATGGTTGAAGGCCATAATTGATTCGAGATGCTATTGTTAAGTGAAATGAATCTGTAATAGAAATTATGTGATTCAAGGTAGATAGAAGTTTGGTAAAGGGATAAATTAAGCCAAACTGTATTGGTCCATATGATGTATTGAGAAAATAGGACCGTTGATTTACAAGTTAGTAGAAGATGTTTCAGATTCATACAATATTATATGGACACATTTAGAAAATATCATTATGATATGATTTGATGCATGTGTTACTGGTTTAAGAGACTAAAGTTATTAGTAATCTGAATTATGTTGATGAGCTAGCCAAGATAGTGGGATATCAGACAAAATAGTTGACGAATCGGGTAATTCCATTGGTGAAAGTCCTGTGGAAAAATCACTCGAGTGAGGAATCAACTTGGGAAATAAAGGAATATATGAAAAAGCAATATCCCCACCTGCTTCATCAATCAGGTGAGAATTTTGAGGACAAATTTTCTTAAGAAGGGGAGAATTGTAACATCCCCTTATCCCATGATCCGAGTTAGAACCCTAGGATATTGTACATGAGAGTTTATTGAGAATTTAGAAACACATTTCATGCATCATATAGCATACACTTACACGTAAATAATGTTAACACACATTAAAATAATTGTAGATGCATTCATTGACATTTTTCGCGTATAATTGATTTTTTTAATGTGATTAAAATGTGAATTGTGGATGATTTGACTTGAAAATTGAATTGGTATGTATTAAAATTGATTTATCATTTTTGGTGACATTTCAAAATGGAGTAAATCACTTGTCACGTATAATATGTAAAATAAACAAGAAGGGGGGGGGGTTGAATTGTGTTAAATAGTCTAAGATAGAAATCTTTAGAACCTTCTTGATTTTATTGAAAAACTTAGACGATTACAAGATAATGCACTTAATTCGTTTAAGTAATACAACAACAGAAATAGTATCTATTCTTCTAACATCAAGAAATTAAAGAGATAAGGGTTATAGAATATGACATCGCGATTTATACTGGCTTACCCTTAACCTTTGGGCTTCGTCCAATCCTCATAGTTTATCTGAGATTTCACTATCTTGTTCAACTTTACAAGTATTATTTCTACTTTTCCAGAGCCTCTTTATGTTTCTTTCACAAAGTATTCTTTATCTGCTATCTTAGTCTCTTCAGGCAAGCCTTCCTTTCACTTGAAAAGATATTATTTGAGCTTTCTACATTCGTGTTACAGGTGTTCTTGATCTCTTTCTTCCTTCTTTTCATTCATGATATTTTTACAGTATACTCACTTGATCACAAAATTATTTTTTTACGTAAAGTAAGAATTTTTTTTGGTCTACAACTACAACTGATATTTATAGTCTAATTCTCCAACAGTCTTCTTGAGAAAACTACTTGTAGAATCTTCAGAGATTTGTTATTAGTTGAGTCCTGTAACCAACTCCAACTAACTAACTAACGTTGTAGATTATTCTTCAATTATATCGTCTTGATTTGATTTATATGCCTCCTCTCATGTCTTCGCTTCGTCTTATGCCTTCGTCTTAGTCTTGTGACTTTGTCTAAATTAGCTCTTGGATATCGTCTTGATTTGATGATTTGTGCTATGTCATTTATCTGTGCACATAATAAACTCATCAAAACAGTTCACATCTTTTATTATTATTATTTGACTTTCATCAAAATCAATAGAAGAAGTGAAGTCTTCTTGACTTAACAATCTCCCCTTTTTGATGATAACAAATAATCATAATATTAGAAGATAAAAATGATATTTAGACGAATAACAATAATATTTAGTGAATAATTTTTAGACAAATAAAATATTTTTTAGACGAACAATGCAAGTTATACAATGTGTATATAATTTTTTTTTCTAATACTAATTCTCCTCTCCTTTCTACTATTCTCCCCCCATTGTTATTAATAAAAAAATATGTCATTTCAGACGCTTTAAAATTTCAAAGAACATATGTTGAATATTAGTGTGGATCGTCTTGAGGTCTTCTTCTATAGACATATGTAGAACTGCTACTTCCTCATAAAGATCACCCACTGAGTCACTTAGTTCATCAACCTTAGTATCAATTTCTTCAATATGTTTAGCTAACGATTCTTGAACTTCCTTCTGCTTTTGACTAGCTTTAGTCCATTCGATGAAATTCTTTAAGAGCTCCGAATTAATGGTAGAATCTTGTAACATTTCACTTAGTGGATGAAGATACTTAAAGACAAATGGTTTTCAAATTGAGTCATCTAATTTAATAATTTTGATGAAGGGTAATTGGAAAGATTGTGTTTGGTGAGGGATGTCAAGATCATTAGGTTTGGGTAGTTTGCAAACTGGTTTTCCTAGAAGGTGTATGACATTTTTTATTAAAGGAATGAAACCTAGGGGTTTAAAATGAATAAGTAAATGCACAAAGGTTTCTAAGTAAAACTTGATACCTTCAAATGTGATACTTTTGTACATTCCTTCCAATATTGTCCCAACGACTTTGAAACTTCCACTTACAGTTAATGCATCAAAGTTACTTCCTGATGCCCTTGATATGTAATGTGATATATAGACGCCTACAGGTTGAGCTGCATAACACACATCGTTTATATTCTTCATCGCCACTCGAATTTCTTCTTTCGTGAGATCATATTCTTGTTTCTTAGGAAATTTCTTCTTCTTTCCTTTGTCTTTGTTGTCTACTAGTGTTGGGTGTCTAGGTTGTACATCTAGTGCAATCTTTATTATTATTCTACTTGTCACTGGATAGATGATGTAAGGTTTTTTTTCATCTTTAATGGATATGGTTCTGCCTTTTCATATCGCAGAATACCATACAATCTTCTTTCTTTAGGGCTTAAAAGATGTATCGCCTGATCTTTTACTGTTATAGGTTTAACTTAAACCTTAACTTTTTGTTTAGGAGGTTCTCTGACAATAACTGAACCTCTGTTGCGATCAGGTATTGATTCTTCTATAATCTTCATCTTCAAATCTTCTTTCCTCATTGGTTGAGGGGGATTGCAAGTTACTTGCTGCTTTTGCAATAGTCTGCGTCTTTTGTTGAACATCAGATGATGAAACCTTCTTTTTCTGAATCAGCTTCCGCTTCTTTTGTTCTTCTATTGACTAGGAAGAGAGTTGTTGTTCTTCTGGTTAAATACTAACTTCCTTTTTATCTCTGCTTCTTCAAACGATTGTTTTGATTGAATTTGAAGGATAGAGACAATTACTTTTGTAGGTTGTTGTTGTTTTTGTTGTTGCTCCTTTGCACTTTTAGGAACTTTACCAAGAATAAGAGTTTTTTGTTTTTTGTTTTTTCTGTTCTTGTTGTCGTAAGGTCATCAATCCTAGTGACCTTCTTGACTTCTCGGGTCTGTCTGATTGGAGCGTCTCAGCCTTCCTCTTTAAAGACACTTTGTGAGTTGGTCGTTGAACTTTACATTCCTTCCTTTTAGGAATCGTCTTGGCTTGTATTGACTTATAAGATGATTGTTAATTTTTACCTCAGCTGAGATTCTTCTGGACAATTGAGGTTTTGCTTGCATTCTAGATGAAACATCTTCTTTCCTGCTTCATCTGATTAAAAGCTCCCCTTTAGACTATGCTTTTAGTGTGACCTTCAATTTCAATCTTAATCCCCATTTTGTGAATAGTGGAGGCATTGATAACACTTTTAATATTCAACTTTACTCTGTTTCCTCTGTCAAGTAGGATTCCAGATTCCTTGAAGGATCTTGTCAACAACATACCGTAAGGTAACAAACCACTCTTCAGATGATAATCTTCCCTAGCCTTTATCATGTAGTTTAGAATCAAGAATGGAAGATTAATAGATTGGTGTGTGAGTAGATGAAATAGAAAGTGTTCATCATTCATTATCACCAAATATTTTGATCCTACTCATGGTATAATACAGTGAAGAAGAATTGAATGAAGAACCCTTGCCTTCGGAATTAGGTTTGAAGACTTCTGGACTACTAGATTACTCAATCCACATAGTTGTCCATTGACGTTGTCTTCATTTATGTGACTTTGAGCAATCCACTTTGTATTATTGAATAGTTTTGCCCCTCATTTAGACAATAGCCCTCACAATAGAATCTTGTGTGTGAATCACTAACAACCTATCTACCATTAATACCAAGGTGTTATATACCACCTTTGCATTCTTCCAGAACTCATATACTTCATTTGGATACACTATTTCTCAGATATTGAAGAAATTTTCTCATCTAGTTGCTTTGATCTCAGGTTCGATATCCATTCGAACATCCTTCAGAGAAGTGAAATCGATGAGTCCCCTATAGACAAGAGATTTTGAGATTTTTCTAATCTGTAACGAATAAACACTAAACACATAAATGTATTTCGCTTAAAGAAGCAAGGTTAGTATGTAGAAACAATTGAGAAAAAGATATGAAAAGAAAATGAGAAAGATTTGATGTAAAGAACAGAGGATTGAATGGTCTTTCTAGAGAGCACTTTGAAGCAAGTCAGTTACTAAAAAAAATTCTAGAATGAAGAGCGTTGCAGGTTTTGGGATGATTTCTTTTTATAAACACTCTTGAAAAGTTACCGTTTGTAATGTCTGTGACTGATCCATAGGTAATCATGAAATTGATACTACTAAGTTAAAGTTATTGTTACTATTCCTTCTGAAAACTTATAACTTTTCTTCTTCATTAGGACATATTGTCTGGATCATGGAGTTTCAGACAAATGGTCATTTAACATTACCATGTTCAGATTTTGTCTAATTTCCTTGAATCTATCTTCACTTAAGGGTTTGGTGAATATATCTGCCTATTGTTGATTCATCTCAACAAATTGTAGATTGATGATCCCTCTTTATATATAGTCTTTTATAAATGATGTCTAACTTCAATATGCTTTGCCCTTAAGTGTTGTATTGGATTCTTTTAGAGATTGATAGCACTTGTGTTGTCCTAGAAGATTGGAATTTTATATTTTTTGATAGAATAATCTTCTAACTGATACTTTATACATAACATTTGTAAACAACATCTTACAGTTGACATATATTCAGCCTCTGCAGTAGTTAAAGCAATTAAATTTTGCCTCTTGCTTGACCAAGAAATTAGACTATGACCAAAAAAGTGACAACCTCCACTTGTACTCTTTCTATCAATCCTATCTCAAGTATAATCAGCATCACAGTAGCCAATTAACCTGAAATCTTTACCATTCTTACACATTAAGAAAAGATCAGTAGAACCTACCAAGTATCTTAATATTCTTTTAATAGCAATATAATGAGATTCTCTAGGATCTACATGAAATCTTGCACACAAACAAACACTAAACATTATATCAGGTTTGCCTACAGTTAGGTAAAGCAAAGAACCAATAATTCCTCTAAAGAGAGTTTGATCAATCTTCTTACCAGCTTCATCCTTAAATAAGACGATTGAAGGATGCATAGGAGTTGACATTGTTTTAACATTTTCCATTTTACATTTAACTAAAAGTTCTTTAACATACTTTTATTGATGAATAAAAATCTTTTCATCAGTTTGTTTAATATGTACACCAAGAAAGAACTTTAATTCACCCATCATACTCATTTCAAATTCACTTTTCATAAGAATCTCAAAACTTGAACGTAACTTTTTAGAAGTTGCACCAAAAATGATATCATCTATATATATTTGTACAACATTAAAATCATTCTTAATACTTTTCCTAAATAAAGTTTTATCAACTTGACCTCTAATAAAGTCATTTTTAATTAAAAATGAACTCAGACGATTATACTATGCACAAGGTGCTTGTTTCAATCCATACAAAGCTTTAGAAGTTTATACACATAATCTGGTTTATCAATGTCTTTAAAACTAAGGGGTTGTTTTACATACACTTCTTCATCTATAAAACCATTCAAAAGGCACTTTTCACATTCATTTGAAACAGTTTTATATCATGAAAAATAGCATATGCAAGTAAGATCCTAATAGCTTCTAATCTAGCTACAGGAGCATATGTTTTATTATAATTTATTCTTTCTTGTTGATTATACCTTTAAGTTACTAATCTAGCTTTGTCACGCGATACTTTTCCTTATTTGTCTAGTTTATTCTTGAATACCCATCTAGTTCCTATGATAGATTTATTGGATGGTTTAAGGATTAGAGACCAGACTTTATTCCTAGTAAATTGATTTAACTCCTCTTATATAGCTAAAATCTAAGCTTCATCTTGAAGACCTTCATCAATTTTCTTAGGTTCTAATTTAGAAACAAAAGCTACATTGGCCTCTCTCATTAACTTAGATCTAGTTCTCACTCCTTCCGATGTTTCTCCTATAATTAGATTTTCTAAGTGAGAAGATTTATATCTCTAGTCTTTTCTTAAACTAATATTTTCAGAAATATCTACTACTTTATTAGATGGATCGTCTGATCGTGAATCGTCTTGGTTATTAACTAAGGGAGCAGATAGAGTTTCATCATCAAAATCGTCTCTCTTATCTAGATGAGAATCATCATCAAATTTTACATGCATAGATTCTTCAACAGAGTTAGAACCAAGAATATAAACTCTATCAGCTTTAGATTTAATAGAATAACCTAGAAAAATTCCTAAATTAACCTTAGAATCGAATTTATCCAAATTTTCTTTTGCATTCAAAATAGTGCATTTGCAACTAAAAGGATGAAAGTAAGAAATATTTGGTTTTCTTCCCTCCCATAACTCATATGGAGTTTTATTTAAAATAGATCGTAGAAATACTCTATTTTGAATATAACAAGCTGTATTTATAGCTTCTGACTAGGAGTACTTAGGAAGATTCATTTCACATAGTATAGTCCTTACCATTTCCTAAATCGTCCTGTTCTTTCTCTCTACAACTCCATTTCGTTGAGGAGATTTATGAGCAGAGAAGTTATGGAACATTCTATTCTCTTCACAAAACATTTTGAATTTTTCATTTTCAAATTCTCCACCATGATCACTTTTAATTCCAGTAATAGAAATTCCTTTTTCATTTTGTAAATTTTTGGATAAAACTTTAAAGCATTTAAAAATTCATCTTTATGAGATAAAAACAATATGCAACAAAATATAGTAAAGTCATCAATAGTTACAAGACCATTCTTCTTTCCACCAAGACTTACTATTCTAGTTGGTCCAAACAAATCTATATATAATAGCTTTAGAGGTCTAGATGAAATTACAATATTCTTAGACGTAAAAGATGCTTTAACTTGTTTTCTTTTATAACAGCTCTCACAAAAGAAATCTTTGTTAAAACTTATCTTTGGTAAACCTCTTATCAAATCATGTCTAACTGATTTGGAAATATGTTTAAAACTAACTTGACCTAACTTTTTGTTCCAAATCAGTTTTTCATCCTTTTTTGATATAAGACATGAAATATTTTGAATTTTTAAATCGTCTAAGTTAATTTTATAGAGATTGTTTCATCTCTTAGTAGAAAAGAATATGGACCCATCCTTGCTTTTGACTAAAAAAGAATTTTGATTAAAGGATATTTCAAAACCAAAATCACATAATTGAGTTATACTGATTAAATTATGCTTCAAACCATCAACTAGCAGAACATTGTCAATAGACGAAAAGGAATCTTTACCACTTTTATCGATTCCAATTTATTTTCCCTGCTAGTTGTCTCCAAAAGTTACTGATCCTTCTTACTTATGCTGGAGGTGTAGGAACATAGACCTTCTACCCATCATGTGTCGCAGCAACCACTGTCTAAATACCATTAATGGAGGTTGCTTCTTCCAAGTAAGGAGATATGCAGTATATATTATATCCTTCTTAGGTACCTATATTTTCTTGGGTCCTTTGGGGTTAGCCCTATAATTATTCTTAGAATAATAATAAGAATACTATTTCTTTTCTTTCTATTAGGAACAAAATTCCTATTATGAACAAAATTATTATTATGAATAGTATTTCTACCAAAAAATCCCAAGCCACTTTTGTCGTCTGGATGTCTATAACTTCCAATCATATCAATCATCCTTTTTGTACTTTCTGTCAATTTCGGTAAATCTACTAAAAGAATATTAGTCCTTTGTTTTAGCTGATTGATCTCCTCAGATCTATCTACAGTTACTTTCTTTTTCATATCGTCTACTTGTTTCTTAAGGCAGACGTTTTCTTCTTCTAAAAGATTTGTGTTCTTAGAATTTTTAGCAAATTTCAATTTCAACAATCTATATTGTTTCAGAATAGCATGTGAATCATCTAACAATTCTAAATAGGTATGCTGAAGATTATTAAAGTTAGAGATTATTTCATCATCACTTTCAACTTTAGCTACCAAGCATATATTTGCTTGTTCTAATGATTTTGAGTTGGATTCAGATTCAAACAAATATAGATCTTCCCATGTTGCCATCATGCTTTTTTTCTTTTCTTGACCCTTCTTTTTTTTTTTGAGCAAGGGACATTCAGACTTATAATGTCCTGGATTATTACACCCATAGCAGATGATAGAGATTTTCTCATTCTTCGAATTGTCCTTGTTATTCTTTTTGAAAGAGAGGTCTTTATTTCCCTTTGTTTTCTTTTTCCACATCCTTCTAATTTTTCTTGAAATGAAGGATAACTTATCTTCATCCTCATTTGAATCTTGATCAGATTCCGTGGAATCATCATTCTTAATTTCTTCAATCTCTAATGCTTTTGAAGACGTACTTTATTTTTCTACACTTCTGATTCTTTTGATTCTTCTGACTATCCTTCAATGTAATAGACTTATCCTTTCTGGGTTTATCTTTTGCATTAAGCTCTACTTCATGGATTTTTAGTGAACCAAGCAATTTGTATAGCTTTAGCTTGCTTAAATCCTTGGCCTCTTATATTGCTGTTACTTTGGGTCTCCATCTTTTTGGAAGACATCTGAGGATCTTTCTGACATGATTTTGACTATCGTAGATTCTCCTCAGAGCTTTAAGTCTATTAATAATTTTCTTGAATTGTCCAAACATTTGATCAATAAACTCATCATCTTTCATTTTGAATAGCTTATACTGATAAATGAGAATACCAATCTTAGATTCTTTCAACTGGTTTATGCCTTCATGTGCAATGGCTAATGTGTCCCACATTTCCTTTACAGATTCGCATTCATGAACCTTATCATATTTACTTATGCTTAGAGGACAACTTGAAAAGAACTTGGCCTTTGAGTTTATTGAACGCGAGCTTTCTGATTAGCTGACCATTGGTCATGAGAGATGCTTTTCCCTTCGAAGCCTATTGGAATATATGGACCACTTTTAATGATATCCCAAAGATCAATGTGTGGGGATTCTATGAAGAGCTGTATCCTATCCTTCCAATAATGATAATCTTAACCATTGAATGTAAGGGGTCTTAAGACGAAGGCACCTTCAGCTATAAAAACATGTGATTCAGCCATGGATCTTTGTCCTCACTTTGTAACAGCGTTTCTTTGAAACTTGTGCTCTGATACCAACTGAAGTAAATCACTTGTTAATATAGAAATCACGTATAATATGTAAAATATACAAGAAGGGGGATTGAATTATGTTAAATCGTCTAAGATAGTAATCTTTATAATCTTTTTGATTTTCTTGAAAAACTCAGACGATTACAAGACAATGCACTTAATTCGTTTAAGTAGTGCAACAACGAAAATAGTATCTTATCTTTTAACAATAAGAAATTAAAGTTATAAGGTTAGAGAATATGACACCATGATTTGTACTGGTTCACCCTTGAACTTTGGGCTACGTCCAGTCTTCAAAGTTTATCTGAGATTTCACTATCTCGTTCAACTTTACAAGTATTACTTATACTCTTCCAGAGCCTCTTCAGGTCTCTTTCACAAAGTATTATTTATCTGCTATTTTAGCCTCATCAGGCTTTAGCCTTCCTTTCACTTGAAAAGATATTGTTTGAGCTTTTTACGCTCACGTTATAGGTGTTCTTGATCTCTTTCTTCCTTCTTTTCACTAAGGATATTTTTACAGTATACTCCCTTGATCATAGAATTATTTTTTTAAGTAAAGTAAGAAAGCTTTTTTATGCCTACTACTACAACTGATATTTATAGTCTAATTCTCCAACGATCTTCTTGAGAAAACTGCTTGTAGAATCTTCAGAGATCTGTTATTAGTTGAGTCATGTAAATAACTCCAAATAACTAACTGACGTTGTATATTATTCTTCAATTATATCGTCTTGATTTGATTTGTATGCTTTGTCTTATGCCTTCGCTTCATCTTATGTGTTTATCTTAGTCTTGTGACTTCGTCTTAGTTAGCTCTTGAATATCATCTTGATTTGCTGATTTGTGCTACTTACATTTATCTGTGCACTTAATAAACTCATCAAAACAGTTCACACACTTCTTTTATTATTATTATTTGACTTTCATCAAAATCAATAGAAGAAGTGAAGTTTTCTTCACTTTCTAAAAATCTGGGGTATTTTTAGACTAGAAAAAATGCCAAGTGGTAGAAAAATTAAGCAAGAATAATAAAAATAAGAGACAAATGGAAGTGAGACATTTGGGAGCTTAAATAAAGGACAAATGGAAGTGAGACATTTGGGAGCTTAAATAAAGGAAAAATGGAAGACATGCATAGGAGACATGTGTCAAGACACAAATGAAACACCTAAGGCACATTTTTGGCAAGGAAAATTGCTGCATTCGATGATCTTTCTCTTTGTTCATCCATCATTAAAATCATCTACTCTTTTCTTTGTTCATCTACCACTGAATTCTATCTTATTCATATGTCTTTGGTTTTTGTTTAATACACCTTACAAAGAAAATACTTCAGTCCATATGTTGTCTCTCTATTCCTTTTTTTCTCCATCCACCGAAATCTCTTGTTTCCACTCTCAACTTTCAAAATTTTGCTGAATTAAGTAAGCTATGCTTTAAGTTTTATTAGTAGTGTAAATGACATTTTAATGAGGTTTTAATGTTTGTAAATACAAGCAAAGTGAAAATATGCAGAAAGTGTGACAAAGGAATGTGATAATTGGAGTTAAATGAAGATTAGTGGATTGCAGAAAATATGATATAGAAAAGTATGGAAATAGGTTCTATGTTTGGGTTGTGATCATTCATGAATTTTTGAATTGTGAATAGAGAATACTGAGCTAAAATTATGGGAGTGCATATGCAAGATCATGCGCTAGCCCTTTAATTATAGGAGTGCAAAATTATGCACAAGAACAATTGTGCTCTAACCTTTCAAGTAGGGGAGTGCATGATCATGCACTATTCCTTCAGTCATAGGATTGCACAATCATGCATATGCACGATCATGCACTAGCCAAAATTTTGAATGTGCACATTCTATATACTTATAGAATAATGAATCAAATTGAATGATTTTTTGCATTTGAAACTTAAGACATAGAGAAAAATTTGATTAAAAGAAATTATTATATGAAAAAAGTCATTTTCTAGGTCAAATTAGCCATACAACTTTGACTGAGTAAATCTAGAAAAAAAATGCAAGAAAAGGATTGTGGGTGGCAATTTATTTTTCATGGAAATGTCTTGATTATGCAATAGTTGAACATAACAATGCTAGGGTATTTCCATATGAGGTATTCAGGTTTAAATAAGAGCTTAAATAAATTTAGTTGATGTTGAATGAAAGGATTAAGGTGAGTAAAGTGTCATTTTAGAGTAAAGAATGTTTGGAAGGTGCTGTAAATTGTTTATAAAGTGTATTAAAGAAACATACTTAAGAATTTGTCATTAAACATGCATGATACATGATATATTTATAAATGTGCTTATCTGTTGTAGTAATGTGAAAATGTATGTGATTGCATATAGAAGACATGTTGAGCTAACATTGCTAGACATTGTCAGGACTTAAAGGCAATAATCTAAAGGGAGCAATTGTGAGTAACCTAAGATGGTCTCATCCTGATTGTCTATTTGATAGTGAATTGAATTGGTAGGTGATGTTGTGTACTGATTTTCGGACATAAAATGTCTAAGGCATTTGATTTGTGAATAACATATTGGAAATGTTCCTTGAATGTGTATGTGATTGAATAAATGTGTTCTCAACTTATATGTTGAATGTTGGATCAAGTCAGATGATCAATGTGAATGAGAAAGTAAATGTGAATGCAATGGACTGAATATGATGATTGAATTTGTGTAATGCATTTGTTCCAAGAATGCATGAAATATAAAGGTAGTTGTGACTGGAGTCGCTAGTGAAAAAGAGCTTAAAGCTTAGACAACTCTATTAAAAGCCTAAGACTTAAATGTGTAAAATGAGCCTTGTATCCCCAACAGATAAGGGACACTATGAAAGATCCCAATATTCGAATGAATATGGGATAGTGGAAAAGACACTCGGTCATAACAATGTGATAAATGAAATTAAGTCTCATAAACATTGCATACACATATGATATGAATAAATTAAACAATTGCAATGTTTTAAGGACTTTTATTGCATGAAATGTTTGTATGCTTATTCATGAATATGTTTTGCATGATCGTAATGAAATGAAGAATTGTATAGATTTCGAAATTTGACAATTGTGAGAAAATTGTTTCGTGATATTACATGATGATAATTGAGATGATGTGAATTGTATGATAACATAAATTGTTGTGTTACATAACAAGAGTGAACCATCGAGGAAGGTTACTCAACTAAGTTCGCAAAACTCACCCCAAAATTTGCAATATATTTTTCAGTCTCAGAGGAGACACTAGTTAGACCAACTGAAGTCTAATCACTGCTTTTGAGTAAGAGATAGAGGTTTAGATTAGTTGTACCTGCATATGTCTGCAGTATTTCTTTTTGTATTTTCAAAATTGTATTCCGCAAATATTGTACAACATTGATGCGAATTGAAAAGGTGTAATGACTGTATGACTGGAAATATTTTGTATTAGGCCCAGATGATTACAAGAATAAATGACGATGTATTAATTGTTTGTAACACTTGCATCTGAAATTGTTTTTGAATAAAATGGGCAAAATTTTTTATTGATTTTCTAAATATGCGTATGATGCATGAAAAATTTGTAATGAGTTCTGATTGTTTTACTGTTCTAGCATGTCACCCTCATAGAGTATATTCCTGAATCTTGTCGATGTGTTTGGGAATATGTCCTATGAGACTGGGGTGTTACACTAATATCCCCAATTTTTTTCTAGATTTAAAGGAAAACTCTTTCATATCAAATTCAAAACACTTTCATAATAGTCCATTAATTACAACTCATTTATACCATAATTATACCTCAATTCCTTATCAATTTTATCTCAATTTCCATCTCAAAAGTATTCATTTAAGAGCTCATAAGCTATTGTTTTTCATGCACGCTAAATAGAACAGAAACTACCATTCATGCATCATTTTCTGGCACTCACTTAACACCAATATCACAATCAATCTGTCCCTAATTCAATTATCATTAACTTCTATTAACATATATCACAAGAGATTAATCTTTCAGTTACTTGATTAGCTTAATTTCCTCCTCAATTATCAAGCTAACCTAGCCTTCCATGCATGCAAGCACAATTCTAAAAACAAGATGGAAGTAGAATGTTATTTTATCAATATGAAAAAATCAGAAAAATATGGCTTTCTCGATGCAAAATTTTGTAAAGATTTTGAGTGGTGATGAATATAATTGAAACAAAAATTTAGAAGCTGTAAGGGTGCGTGTTTGTTTCAGTGGTGTGGGGAAAGAAGAAAGAAATCCGAAACAATTTTTACATTAGCTTAATTCATTGGGTGCTGGGTGTCACTATTTTATAATGACATTTGTCTCATATGTATGCAATCCACTTGTTATCTACATAGGCTGCCAAATGTCACCAAAATCATAGGCCATTTGCCACTCAATTCTCTGAGTCATTTGTCATTAAATTTTACTGCCATTTGTCACTTATTTTATAGGCCTAGTCATCTTAAATTCCATGTGACAACTTGTCTTGCCACTTGAGATTTTTCCTAGATTAAATGTACATTTTAATTCATCAATTTCCTAATTGTAAAAATTAACTCCAATTACTAATCATAATCCATCAAACCAAAATTTAAGATATAAGCAATACACAATCAAATCATCATCGTTTTAAACTTTTCATTCCTTGGAACAAGTCAATTGAGTGTATATACTTTCTTTGTAATGTTTTCTAAATCAACATTTTCGTGTGTATATGCTTATAATGTGCTTGTGAATGAAATGCAACTCATAAATTCTAAAATGATATGACTCAAACGTCTAACATTCTAACCCTTAGTAAGTTTTAGAAACTGGTTATTACAATCATCACTGACTACATAGGAATAAGTGGTGAAGAAGTTTTTATTGAAGTACTTCTAACTAGCCAAAATTGCCAAACCAAGGAACTACATCTCCTTTTACTCCCAAGTTGACTCAAAATCATTATATGACACATGAAAGCATTTCAAGGAGACGTTAAAAAGATGCCCACATCACGGTTTACAACTTTGGATATAAATCTAATTTTTTTATAGTGGGCTAACTCATAGTACAAAGCAGTTTATTGATGTAGCAGCTAGAGATACACTCAATAATAAGACACTAGAGGTGGCCCAAGACCTTATTGAAGACATGGCTATAAATAATTGCTAGTGGTGCTTATCCAAATCAAAAATCAATAAGTCAGTGGGAGTGTATGAAGTAGACACAGTGTCATAATTAGAAAACTAAATAGAACTATTAAGCATAAAGATCGATAGATTAACAATTCATCCATAGGGTAAAGTTATGCAGTGTGAGTTATGCAGGCTAGAGCATGTAGGATAACCTTGTCAAACATCACAACCTAAGCATCTGGACTATCTAGGGAATGTTATTATACCTTAGAACAATCTAGATAGCAATAGGTACAATCCGAAATGGAGGAATCACCCCAATTTTTTATGGGTAATTTAATGTCAACAAAGGAATAACCCTCCAATGAGATTTTAGTAGGAAACATCTCCACCTAAGAAGCCTGGTTTAGAAGAGAGATGTTAAAATTGCTAAGGATTCTAATTTATGGCGTCAATAGACAGAGGCTTTGATACAAAACTTGGACGTTCTAATCAAAAAGATTGCCAAGATGGTGTCTCAGAAACCTTAGGGAAGTTTACCTAGTACAATCGAGACAAATCCTAAAGAATGAGTAATGACAATCACCTGACAAATCCTAAAGAATGAGTAATGACAATCACCTTGCAAAGTGAGAAAGAGCTTCTAGAAGAAAAAGGAAAAGAAAAGAAAGGGACCATTAAAAATCAATATATATTTGAAGATGGAGGTCCTCGTAAGAAGGTCAAAGAATATTTTGTCATCCCTATCCTACTAAAATGAAGAAAGATTGGATGGATTCATAGATCGCTAAGTTCCTTGAATTATTAAATCATCATTAGTCTAATTTACCCCTTGTTAATGCTTTTATAAGAGTTGTTATCAAATAAGGATAAGGATAAGTTAAAAAAAGAAGCTATCAAATAAGGATAAGTTAAAGGATTAGAGATTGTGAGCTCAGAAGTACCAAAGAAGCTTATCCTTTTGAGATTGCTAATTTAAAAATAGATAAGATTTTACTTGACCTAGGGGTCGATACTAATATGATGCCTTATTCATTTTTGGAGAAATTAGGAATAGGAAAGCTTAAAATGACTAGGATATATGTAACTAGCAAATTTCTATCCCTACTTGATTTTATAATTCTTGACATAAAAGAGGATATAGAAGTTTCTCTAGCTTTAAGTCATTCCTTTTTAACAACTGTTAAATCAATAATAGACGACAACGAAGGCAAGTTAACATTAATGGGTGGCGTATGAAGAGGTCATTTTTAGATTTTCTAATGCCATTGATCATGCTTTCGAATTTATGGATGCAATTATTGTAACACACCACTAATATAGAGCATATGCTTGAAAATCCAAAGGATATTCAAGAACATACCCTATGAAAATGGTTTAAGTCACATCAACATATTATGGCGTCATACAAAACGTAAGTATTTCCAAAGATCAAAACTCCTCATTCATTCACAAAATGAAACTAACTTACATTGTTATTACATTTGATAGTCCATGTTTATATATAACATAACATTTGAGAGTTTAAAGTTCTATACAAAAAGTTCAACAAGAAAGGAGAAGCTAAACAAAAGTATTATATCTAGACTCCACAAGTATTAGCTAATCAGACCTTTGAGCCATTCTTGTTTCCAAAATTGACAATACTAGACTTCTATTATATCACCTTAGAAGTTAGGTCTCCTTTGTACCTGAAAATCAATGTGCAATTTTGATGAGTTTGCCAAAATCAATGAGTGAACCATCATTGATGTGAACACTTAATTTAGAACATAAAGATCACAAGTATAAACTACATTCACGAGTGTATTTCCCAATTCAGCAGATGTATCACATCATTCAATACTGAATACCAGATCACAATATACATCACTCTAATTTCTTTTACGAACACACCTAGAGATCTAATTTTTCAGATTTGAAAACAACTTAATAACACCTATGTTTAGCATGAATTCCTCATCAATTATACTTCAAATACTAAAGTAAATAATCCATACAATAGCCCATAAATAATTGTTTTTCGTATATGCAAAAATAGATCAAAAAAATACCCATTTATTCTTCATTTTCTAGCACATCTTCAACATCAACATCATATACAATCTATCACAATTCAATCATCATAATATTTCTATTATAACATGCCATAAAGAACAATACTTTAATTACTTGTTTAGCTTATGTTCCACATTAAGGTAACCTAGCCCTCCATGCATACAAGATCATCACAAATTCAAGTTGGAAGTAAAATGATTTCAATAAAGGCAAAATGATGATAGTATATTACAAGTATCTTTGAGCAAATTTTTGTGTAGATCTTAAGGTGACTATGAACGAAATTGAAGCAAAATTCAAAAGTTGTGAGAGTGTGTGAGTGTTTTGGTGGTGAAAGTAATGGAAACGATAGGAATGAACACAACAGAAACTACTCTTGCAATAGCTTGACTCATTAAATGCTACCAGTACATTTGTCATTCATTCATTGCTGCCATTTTTCAATTAGTTACCTATGCCAAATGTCATTCATTTATCTATGTCAAATGTCTCTCAATTTATAGGCTTAGTCATCCTAATTTTTCATGTGTCAATTTGTCTTGCCACTTGACATTTTTCATAATCTAAATATACATTTTAATGCATCACTTTTCTAATGGTAAGAATTAATTTCAAATTTACTAGTTGTAGTGATTCAAACCAAAATTTAACACATATCAATACACAATTCACATTATGATCATTTTAAACATTTCATACCCAGGAATATGTCAATTGACTGCATATACTATCTTTGCAATGTGTACAAAATTATAATTCATATGTATATTCTAATGCTATGCATGTGAATAAAATGCATTTCATGAATGCTAAAATGTTATGACTCATATGTAATAATCTAAGGCTCTAACCCACAGTATGAAAAACGTTATATTACAATTCTCCCCTTTGAGAAATTCAGTCCTCGAAATTCTTACCTGATTGATCAAACAAATAGGTGTACTGTTTCCTCATGTTCTCCTCAGTTTCCCATGTGGCTTCTTCTCTCGAATGATTCCTCCAAAGGACTTTAATCAATGGGATCAGTCGGTTTCTCAATTGCTTAGTCTGATAACCAACTATCTTAACTGGTTCCTTAAGATAACTTAAGTTAGTTACAACTTCAACCTCCCAAACCGGTAACACATGTGTCAGATCTGACCGATATCTTTTGAGCATATTAACATGAAACATAAGGAAATTCATGTTTCTAGCTTAAACATTCAAGTGACCAGTTAAAGATGATAGACAAGGCTGGTTTCATATGCCTAAAAAAGTGATGGTAACATGCTACCCATCTTTTTCCTATATGTAGTTGGTGTTGATAGAGGTGTTGTCCATAGTTTGAGGCTTAAATAATATGCAAAGATTATTTCCTAAAGGCAACAACTTGGACATCAATGTGAGAGGGGAGTAGCTGTAATTTAATAACATCAATAATGGTCTAAGGGATAAGTGAGGCTTCAGTGGAATGAAGGCGGGGTAGCTCCTCCATTATTCTTGTTTAAGCTTTAAAGAGGCTTGTCCTACACGTTGCAAGGTAAATTTCTAATAGCTTTCCATTATATAATCTATTACCATATTTGTTTAATTAACCCTTTAACTCCTTACCTCGTCCACAATAATTCTTTTCCCTTATATATAACAAATTGTTTTGATTTTGTCTCACCAAAATCATACATGTCCATACAATGTATTGGTCTCTCATGCAATGAAACTTGTGTACTTCACATCTACTCCTTCATAAACTTGACACCATAAGATTTTCATGCATTCATGTTCCAAAATAATGAGAACTTCTTCATGTATATGGCAGTTGTCGCTTAAGGTTCATTCATGTACCTATATTATTTCTTGTCCAAAATAATTAAATGGTTTAATGAAAATTTGTCCTATTTTGATAGAAATTTCATGTTCACTTAATAACATATTACACCTAAATATATCAACATATAAGTTGGATCGATTTACTTAAGTATCCGTAACTATGATTGATTCTTATGTCCATATGTTTCAGCCCTAGAATGCTTCAAATTTACTCTATAATAATTTAAAACAAGGACAATCTTGATCTATCATAAATCTATCTGATTGAAATTATTTTTGGCCTATATCCATATCAGTCAACTCCAATATTTTTCGACTATTATTTGACTTTAATACTTGCCATTCAGGGTTGGGTTCCTAATTCACCTTTTATTGAGAACAAAATTTACATTAGCCCAAAAGCATCATTCACACAAAATGAAATTTTATAGACACATGCATAGAAAAGTTTGGGGTTTCACAGCTAGGATTATCTATCCCATTTTAGATAATAATTAGGTAAGTCCGATTTTATAAATCTGGGGTAACTATAATAGAAATTAGTGATGGTGAGTTGATAACCCACTCGCGTTCAAAACGGGTGGAGAGTTTACATAGATTATAGGAAGTTAAATTCAGTTACTAGAAAAGATCATTTTTCAACTCCATTTATTAATCAAATGCTTGAAAGACTCGAAGGAAATCTCACTATTATTACTAGATGGTTATTCAGGTTGACATAAGATTTTAGTTGCACCAAAGAGATCAAGAGAAAACAACTTTCACATGTCCACTCGACATATTTACCTATTGAAGAAAGCCATTTGGGTTATGTAATGCACTGGTGACATTTCAAAGGTGTATGGTAAGTATTTTTGCTAATCTTATAGAATATTGTATGGAAGTTTTCATGGTTGACTTTACGGTTTATGGAGAATCTTTTGAAACATGCATTATCAACCTTAAGAAAGTCCTTAAATGTTGCATTGAGACTAATTTTGTTTTAAATTATGAAAAATGTCATTTTATGGTTGACCAAGGCATAATTTTAGGTCATACAGTCTATTCAAAGGGAAGTGAGGTTGATAAGGCTAAGATAGATGTTATAAGATCTTTATCTTGCCCCAAGCCTATGCGAAAAGTTCTCTCTTTTGTTAGTCATGCAGAATTCTATCGGGATTTATTAAAGATTTTTTGAAGATTGCTCGACCCAGATGTAGACTGTTGGATCACCTATGGTCTGTGAATCATATTACGCAGCAGAATGGACCATAAAATTATGGTCTTGTGCCTTGGTAAATCAAAATTTTATAACAAGAAGTATGCAGAATTTGTTGGATTTATGTAAATATAGTGCCCTAGAAAGCAAGTGTATTTACATGTACCTTAATCTTCTTCAATTATAGTTTTGTAATGTAAATACTTATTATTAATAAAATAAAAGAGTTTGGTTTTAATTAGCATTATATATCTAGTCATAAGGTACCAAGATTCTTTTGTAAGTAATATACATATATATAGAGATGTATGGGAAACATATATATTATTATAATCTAAAATAATGGATTCATAGTTGAATAATCAAGTTGGTTGCTTGATTATGGTTTAGATTGTAGTGTTGCAATTTATCTCTATAAGTAAAGGGGTTTACTTCAAGGGAATGATGAGTTTCCTATAATGATAGTAGTTGACTATCGATAATGGCATTTTTAGATGAATCCAAAATCAAGTATGTTTTCAAGAATAAAGTGGGCTGTTGCTTTAATTTTAAAACATACAACTTAAACATTCGCTTATTATGAACCACAATCTTGATGAGTGGTGAACTCGTACCTGGAACTAGATCAATACAATGCTAGAGAGCCTAAGACCCCCAGTTCCAGTATTGAAGGAACCATTGCATAGAAAGCACTTTTTTATAAGGTTCCTATAAAAAATAGATAAGGGATCCTGCCCTATAACCTAATAAAGAGGGAAGATCAGATCCAATATGTCAATTGTCTTTTTTAACTCCTAAATCTATTTCAAATACCCTGGAAGCAGCAAAGAAAGTAGCAAGTGAAGAGATAAGGCCTCTAAAGGGAGTGAAAGGGAGTGAGTACCCCTCGTGCTCCCACAACTTAAACATTCACTTATTATGAACCATGATCTTGATGAGTGGTGAACTCATAAGTGTTTCATTATAATTCTTGATTTGATCGGAATAAATTTTTACAGAGTACTAATCCAGTGTCTGCATGTTGGAATTATTAATTGAAACATGTATCAGGGAACATTTATTCAAATAAAGAGTTTATAGTGATATCATCACTTCTAGATGTTTTAAGGAGATTTGGTGATTAAACTGGTGCCAGTAGTTTGATGGACTAGCTACCCATAAAGTTTTAACACCAAGATGAGATCATGTGTGTTAATCACCATATAAAGTAAAACGGGAGATCTAGAAGGAAAAACCAACATAAGGGCAAAACGGTAACGTTACCCTTTGTTGTGGGGATGGCTATAATAAGGTTCTAAATAGGGTTTGCAATAGGACATAAAATATGTGTTCTCATAATATTTAATAGTTCAAGAGTTCAACTAATTCTCCTTAGTGGAATGACATTTAGTTAATAAGCTAGAATTAATTCTAGGCTTATTGAAGCTTGAATTATCAAAGTCCATTAAGATTCACCACTTGGCTTTAAAGAAGGTTATCAAGCTAAGTAAGAAATATAAATGGACGTTTTAGAAGCCCATAATTAAATGTTGGGCTTGCACTAATTAATGGTTAATTAGAAGCCCAAATGTTTATTAGAAAGGGGCTAGACTTTGGTTTAATGTAATTGATTAGATTAATTATATTAAAATAAATTTTTTAAAGAAAGGAGTGGCAATTTCAGTTTTCATGGACTGATTGTGCAGCTGCACATTTGATATTAAATCACTAAATAAAGATGATCTTTATTATGATTTATCATCATTAAATGGAGTTATGAACTTACCATTAAATGGTTTAATGGTTATCTTTTAATGTT
>JAOSBN010162531.1:0-21792 GCA_027563595.1 Erythroxylum suave | reverse complement strand
GCATTGGATGAACGTGACAGATTCATGTTCTGTATTTGAGGGAAAATATGAATTAATCTAGGCTGATTTAGACAAATATTCCTTCTAGAAAGTTGTAGATCTTTCTTTTTTATTTCCAACGGTGTATAGTATGGGATTTTTGGACATTGGAGTCCAAAGTTATGAGTTTTACAAGTGGAAGTGCACTTCGTCTAGTACACTTCGTCTATGTATTTCGTCTATGCATTTCGTCTATGCATTTCGTCTGATGCATTTCGTCTATGCATTTTGTCTAGTGCATTTCGTCTGATACATTTCGTCTATGCATTTCGTCTATACATTTCGTCTATGCATTTCATCTATGCATTTCGTCTAGTGCATTTCGTCTGGTGCACATTGTCTGATTCTTTTGGCCATAACATCTTCGTCCGACCTCCAAATGAAGTGATTTTTGAAGCATTGGATTCCTAAGACATTCCTCTATCTCTGCATAAGATTTTTAGGTCTTTCTCTGAACGTGAACAAGATTGATTTTAATCAATATGAAGGGATCATGTAAAAGAGTATGAGTTGGATATTTTTCTGAATATGTTTCAGTATTTTGGAGATATATCGACCTGTAGAGATCCAATTGAGTTGATTATAGTTGAAAAACAAACTAGAGACATGAAGCTACAATTTATCTGAAGGGATAAATTTTCAATTTAGGCTCCAAGACCTTCAATTTCTGAATTGAAGTAGGGTATAGTGTTCAGTCTCGGATTAATAAGAGCTGAAAGTGTTTTAGCTAAAACTTCTTTACTTCTGAACCAAGTTGAGTGTTTTTGGTATCTTTAGAAACTTCAGATGATGAGGGGACAAAAGTTATGAAGAATCCAAGTTGAAATTCCAATTGGAAGTTTCCCAAATTTACTCCGAAAGTTATGAGCAGTGGGCCCTCCAGGCCGTTTCGACCTCCGAATGTTAGGCTTCGGAACCGGGGCCCAACAAGAAATTTGTACTATCCATACTGAGTCACACATATTGTCTTTTCTCATCACCTTTAGGTATCTAAACTTGCCAATACTCACTCTCAAGATTTAGCCTCCTGAAAACCACAACCTTTGACAATCTATTGTTCAAATCTTAAACTAAGAGAACATAATACTTGTTTTTTATTATTACCTAATTCAAGGCTCGATAGTCCACACATATTCGAAGTTTTCCATCTTATTTCTTCTAGAACAGCACCCTGGCATCATCTGAGGTTTTAGATAGTTGGACAAGCCCTACCTCTAATAGTTCATAAAGTTGCTTTTAAAGGTCCCTCGACTCTAACGAGGACATCTTACATGGGGCATGTGTAAGTTGGATGACTCCTGAAATAAACTCTATCATGTCATCAATCTCTTGATAAGGGGAAAGAGCCTTAGGCAACTCTTTCAGAATCACTTCCTCAGGCTCCCTTAACAAACTTGCAACAACATCTAGGATTTCCACCACATGTTCCTCATCAATCTCTCATATGGTAACAAGATAAGTGTTCATTCCTTTCTTCAACTATTTCTCGACACTTATGGCCAACAAATATGCTATTGTCATTGTATCATCTTTTATTCCACTACTAATCTACTAAAAATAAAAAAGAAGAATTTTTTTCATGTTTGATCATTATACCTTTCAAACATGGATACAACACTACCTTTGCTGCCTTCAAGAAATCAGTCCCTAGTATAAACTCGATATCGTCAAGTGCTATGACTATTGCCACCAGTTGTGTTTTACCCGTAAGGGTTTTCATTTTCTTCAGGGTTTTTGACCCTTTAAACCCTAACTTACACACCATCTTTTTGTCCATGAAAGAGTGTGTCACACCAGTATCTAGCATTGCAATTACCTCCTTCCTATTGACTTTTATTCCTACATACATCAAATTATCAAAAGGATTAGACTCACTCTTAACTACATTCAACAATTGAGATACGTTACCCCAAACTCATCAAGGAATTCGTATAACACATCATTTATCAAGTTGCAAAATTTCAAGGGGTGTTAATCAATCTAAACGGTATGACTAGAAATTTGTACTATGCATACTGAGTCACACACATTGTCTTTTTCTCATCACCTTCAGGTATCTGCACTTGGCAATACTCACTCTCAAGATTTAGCCTCGTGAAAACCACAACCTTTGACAATCTATTAATCAAATCTTGAACTAAGAGTACATAATACTTGTTTTTTATTGCCACCTAATTCAACGCTCGATAGTCTATACATATTGGAAGTGTTCCATCTTATTTCTTCTGAAACAGCACCTTGGCACCATCTGAGGTTTTAGACAGTTGGAGAAGCCCTACCTCTGATAGTTCAAGTTGCTTTTAAAGGTCACTCGACTGTAACGAGGACATCCTATATAGGGAAAGTGCAAGTTGGATGACTCCTGAAATCAACACTATCATGTGATCAATCTCTCGATGAGGGGAAAGAGCCTTAGGCAACTCTTTCAGAATCACTTCCTGAGCCTCCCTTAACAAACTGGTGACAACATCTAGGATTTCCACCATATGGTCCTCATCAATCTCTCATATGGTAACAAGATAATTCTTCATAACTTTCTTCAACCGTTTCTCGATGCTTATGGCCGATACATATGCCATTATCATTGTATCATCTTTTGTTCCACTACTGATCGACGTAAAATAACAAAGGAGGATTTTTTTTCATGCTTGGTCGTTATACCTTCCAAACTTGGATACACAACTACCATTGTTGCCTTTAAGAAATCAATCCTCAGTATTAACTCGAAATTGTCAAAAGCTATGACTATGTTATTAAACTTGGCATGCTAACTCCCTATGCTCATTGGGACATCCTATGTAGTTCTTGCCACCACTTGTGCCTTACCTATAAAGGTTTTCACTTTCTTCAGGGTCTTTGACCCTTTAAACCCTAACTTACGCACCATCTTTTTATCCATGAAAGAGTGTGTCACCCCATTATCTAACATTGCAGCAACCTCCTTCCTATTGACTTTTATTCTTACATACATCAAATTTTCAAAAGGATTAGGCTCATTGTTAACTACATTCAACAATTAAGATACATTACCACAAACTCTTCAATGAATTCATATAACACATCATTTATCAAGTTGCAAAATTTCTAGGGGTGTTAATCAAACTAAAAGGCATGACCAGCAATTTGTACTATCCATACTGAGTCACACACATTGTCTTTTCTCATCACCTTCAGGTATCTCCACTTGCCAATACTAACTCTCAAGATTTAGCCTCGTGAAAACCATAGCCTTTGATAATCTATTGATCAAATCTTGAACTAAGAGAAAATAATACTTATTTTTGTTGTTACCTCATTCAAGGCTCGGTCCACACATATTCGAAGTGTTCCATCTTATTTTTTCTGGAACAGCACCCGGGCACCATCTGAGGTTTTAGACCGTTGGACAAGCCCTACCTCTAATAGTTCATCAAGTTGCTTTTAAAGGTCCCTCAACTCAAACAATGAAATCCTATATGGGTCACGTGCTAAATGGATGACTCCTGAAATCAACTCTATCATGTGATCAATCTCTTGACAAGGGGAAAGAGCCTTAGGCAACTCTTTCAGAATCACTTCCTGAGCCTCCCTTAACAAACTTGTAACAACATCTAGGATTTCCACCACATGATCCTCATCAATCTCTCATATGGTAACAAGATAAGTGTTCACACCTTTCTTCAATCGTTTCTCGAAACCTATGGCCGATACATACCCTATTGCCATTGTATCGTCTTTTGTTCCAATACTGATCTACTAAAAATAACAAAGAAGGAATTTTTTTCATGATTGATCATTATACCTTCCAAACATGGATACAACACTGCCTTTGCTGCCTTCAAGAAATTAATCCCCAGTATTAACTCGGAATCCTCAAGTGCTTGACTATGTAACTAAACTCGGCATGCTAACTTCCCATGCTCATTGGGACATTGTATGTAGCTCTTGCCACACTTTGGGCCTTACCCGTAAGGGTTTTCGTTTTCTTCAGGGTCTTTGACCCTTTAAGCCCTAACTTATGCACCATCTTTTAAGACATGAAAGAGAGTGTCACACCAGTATCTACCATTGCAGCTACCTCCTTCCTATTGACTTTTATTCCTACATACATCAAATTGTCAAAAGGATTAGACTCACTCTTAATTACTTTCAACAATCGAGATACATTACCACAAACTCTTCAAGGAATTCATATAACACATCACATACCAAGTTGCAAAATTTTGAGGTGTGTACATCAATCAAAACGGCATGACTAGAAATTTGTACTATCCATACTGAGTCACACCCATTGTCTTTTCTCATCACCTTTAGGTATCTGCACTTGCCAATACTCACTTTCAGGATTTAGCCCCATGAAAACCACAACCTTTGACAATCTATTGATCAAATCTTGAATTATTAAAACATAATACTTGTTTTTTATTGTTACCTAGTTCAAGGCTTGATAGTCCACACACATTTGAAGTGTTCCATCTTATTTCTTCTGAAACAACAACCGGGCACCATCTGAGGTTTTAGACAGTTGGACAAGCCCTACCTCTAATAGTTCGTTAAGTTACTTTTAAAGGTCCCTCAACTCTAATGAGGACATCCTATACGGGGCACGTGTAAGTTGGATGACTCCTGAAATCAATTCTATCATATGATCAATCTCTCAATAAGGGGAAAGAGCCTTAAGCAACTCTTTCAGAATCACTTCTTCATCCTCCCTTAACAAACTTGCAACAACATCTAGGATTTCCACCATATGGTCCTCATCAATCTCTCATATGGTAACAAGATAAGTGTTCATACCTTTCTTCAACCATTTCTTGATGCTTATGGCCGATACATATGCTATTATCATTGTATCATCTTTTGTTCCACTACTGATCTACTTAAAATAACAAAGAAGGTATTTTTTGCATGGTTGGTCATTATACCTTCCAAACTTGGATACAACACTACCATTGCTGCCTTTAAGAAATCTGTTAACTCAAAATCGTCAAGTGCTTGACTATGTAACTGAACTTGGCATGCTAACTCCCCATGCTCATTGGGACATTGTTTGTAGCTCTTGCCACCACTTGTGCCTTACCCATAAGGGTTTTCATTTTCTTCAGGGTCTTTGACCCTTTAAGCCCTAACTTATGCACCATCATTTTAGCCATGAAAGAGTGTGTGACACCAGTATCTAGCATTGCAGCTACCTCCTTCCTATTGACTTTTATTCTTACATACATCAAATTGTCAAAAGGATTAGACTCACCCTTAACTACGTTCAACAATCAAGATACGTTACCATAAACTTTTCAAGGAATTCATAGAACACATCACATACCAAGTTGCAAAATTTTGAGGGGTGTTCATCAATCAAAACGGCATGACTAGAAATTTCTACCATCCATACTGAGTCACACACATTGTCTTTTCTCATCACCTTCAGCTATCTGCACTTGCCAATACTCACTTTCAAGATTTAGCCCCGTGAAAACCACAACCTTTGACAATCTATTGATCAAATCTTGAATTAATAGAACATAATTTTTATTGTTACCTAATTCAAGGCTCGATAGTCGACACATATTCGAAGTGTTCCATCTTATTTCTTCTGAAACAGCAACTGGGCACCATCTGAAGTTTTAGACAGTTGGACAAGCCCTACCTCTAATATTTCGTCAAGATACTTTTAAAGGTCCCTCAACTCTAATGAGGACATCCTATACGGGGCACGTGTATGTTGGATGACTCCTGAAATCAACTCTATCATGTGATCAATCTATCAATAAGGGGAAAGAGCCTTAGGCAACTCTTTCAGAATCACTTCTTCATCCTCCCTTAACAAACTTGCAACAACATCTAGGATTTCCACCATATGATCCTCATCAATCTCTCATATGGTAACGAGATAAGTGTTCATACCTTTCTTCAACCATTTCTCGATGCTTATGGCCGATACATATGTTATTATCATTGTATCATCTTTTTTTCCACTACTGATCTACTTAAAATAACAAAGAAGGAAATTTTTTCATGCTTGGTCGTTATACCTTCCTTGTTATTATCATTGTATCATCTTTTGTTCCACTATTGACCATTGCTGCCTTTAAGAAATCAATCCCCAGTATTAACTCAAAATCGTCAAGTGCTTGACTATGTAAATGAACTTGGCATGCTAACTCCCCATGCTCATTGGGACATTGTTTGTAGCTCTTGCCACCACTTTTGCCTTACCCATAAGGGTTTTCATTTTCTTCAGGGTCTTTGACCCTTTAAGCCCCAACTTATGCACCATCATTTTAACCATGAAAGAGTGTGTCTCACCAGTATCTAGCATTGCAGCTACCTACTTCCTATTGACTTTTATTCTTACATACATCAAATTATCCAAAGGATTAGACTTACTCTTAACTACGTTCAACAATGGAGATACGTTACCACAAACTATTCAAGGAATTCATATATCACATCACATACCAAGTTGCAAAATTCTGAGGGGTGTTCATCAATCAAAACAGCATGACTAGAAATTTCTACTATCCATAATGAGTCACACACATTGTCTTTTCTCATCACCTTCAGGTATCTACACTTGCCAATACTCACTTTCAAGATTTAGCCCCGTGAAAACCACAACCTTTGACAATCTATTGATCAAATCTTGAATTAATAGAACATAATACTTGTTTTCTATTGTTACCTAATTCAAGGATCGATAGTCCACACATATTCGAAGTGTTCCATCTTATTTCTTCTGAAACAGCAACCGAGAACCATCTGAGGTTTTAGACAGTTGGACAAGCCCTACCTCTAATTGTTCGCCAAGTTACTTTTAAAGGTCCCCCAACTCTATTGAGGGCATCCTATACGGGGCACGTGTAAGTTGGATGACTCCTGAAATCAACTCTATCATGTGATCAATCTCTCAATAAGGGGAAAGAGCCTTAGGCAACTCTTTCAGAATCACTTCTTCATCCTCCCTTAACAAACTTACAACAACATCTAGGATTTCCACCATATGGTCCTCATCAATCTCTCATATGGTAACAAGATAAGTGTTCATACCTTTCTTCAACCATTGCTCGATACTTATGGCCGATACATATGCTATTATCATTGTATCATTTTTTGTTCCACTACTGATCTACTTAAAATAACAAAGAAGGAAATTTTTTCATGCTTGGTCGTTATACCTTCCAAACTTGGATACAACACTACCATTGCTGCCTTTAAGAAATCAATCCCCAGTATTAACTCAAAATCGTCAAGTGCTTGACTATGTAACTGAACTTGGCAGGCTAACTCCCCATGCTCATTGGGACATTGTTTGTAGCTCTTTCCACCACTTGTGCCTTACCCGTAAGGGTTTTCATTTTCTTCAGGGTCTTTGACCCTTTAAGCACTAACTTATGCACCATCTTTTTAGCCATGAAAGTGTCTGTCACATCAGTATCTACCATTGCAACTACCTCCTTGCTATTACCTTTTATTCCTACATACGTCAAATTGTCAAAAGGATTAGACTCACTCTTAACTACATTCAACAATCGAGATACGTTACCACAAACTTTTCAAGGAATTCATATAACACATCATTTATCAAGTTGTAAAATTTTGAAGGGTGTTAATAAATCTAAACGGCATGACTAGAAATTTGTACTATGCTTACTGAGTCACACAGATTGTCTTTTCTCATCACCTTCAGGTATCTGCACTTGCCAATACTCACTCTTAAGATTTAGCCTCGTGAAAACCACAACCTTTGACAAGCTATGAATCAAATCTTAAACTAAGAGAAAATAATGCTTGTTTTTATTGTTATCTAATTCAAGGCTTGATAGTCCACAGATATTCGAAGTGTTCCATCTTGTTTCTTTCGGAACAGCACCCGGGGACCACTGAGGTTCTAGATAGTTGGACAAGCCCTACCTATAATACTTCATCAAGTTGCTCTTAAAGGTCCCTAAACTCTAACAAGGACATCCTATATGGGGCAAGTGCAAGTTAGATGACTCCTGAAATCAACTTTATCATGTGATCAATCTCTCGATAAGGGGAAAGAGCCTTAGCCAACTCTTTCATAATCACTTCCTGAGCCTCCCTTAACAAACTTGCAACAACATTTAGGATTTCCCCCACATGGTCCTCATCAATTTCTCATATGGTAATAAGATAAGTGTTCCTACCTTTCTTCAACCGTTTCTCGATGCTTATGGCCGATACATATGCTATTGTCATTGTATCATCTTTTGTTCCACTACTGATCTACTAAAAATAACAAAAAAGGAATTTTTCTCATGCTTCATCATTGTACCTTCCAAACTTGGATATAACACTGCCTTTGCTACCTTCAAGAAATCAATCCCCAGTATTAACTCAAAAAGATGAAGCGCGTGACTATGTAATTAAACTTGGCCTGCTAACTCCCCATGCTTGTTAGGACAATGTATGTAGCTCTTGCCACCATTCCTTTTCTTTAGGGTCTTTTATGCACCATTTTTTTCACCATGAAGGAGTGTGCCACACCAGTATCTACCATTGCAGCTACCTCCTTCTTATTGACTTTTATTCCTACATACATAAAATTGTCAAAAGGATTAGACTCACTTTTAACTACATTCAACAACCGAGATACTTTACCACAAACTCTTTAAGGAATTCATATAACACATCATTTATAAAGTTGCAAAATTTCAAGGTTTGTTAATTAATCTAAATGGCATGACTAGAAATTTGTACTATCCATACTGAGTCACACACATTGTCTTTTCTCATCACCTTCAGGTATCTACACTTGCCAATACTCACTCTCAAGATTTAGCCTCGTGAAAACCACAACCTTTGACAAGCTATGAATCAAATCTTAAACTAAGAGAAAATAATGCTTGTTTTTATTGTTATCTAATTCAAGGCTCGATAGTCCACACATATTCGAAGTGTTCCACCTTATTTCTTCTAGAATAGCACCCGGGCACCATCTAAGGTTTTAGACAGTTGGACAAGCCCTACCTCAATAGTTCATCAAGTTTCTTTTAAAGGTCCCTTACCTCTAACGAGGACATCCTATATGGGGCACGTGCAGGTTGGATGACTCCTGAAATAAACTCCATCATGTGATCAATCTCTCGATAAGGGGATATAGCCTTAGGCAACTCTTTCAGAATCACTTCTTGAGCCTCCCTTAACAAACTTGCAACAACATCTAGGATTTCCACCACATGGTCCCCATCAATCTCTCATATGATAACAAGAGAAGTGTTCATACCTTTCTTCAACTGTTTCTCGATACTTATTGCCGATACATATGCTATTGTCATTGGATCATCTTTTATTCCACTACTGATCTACTAAAAATAACAAAAAAGAATTTTTTTTCATGCTTGATCATTATACCTTCCAAACTTGGATACAACACTGCCTTTGTTGCCTACAAGAAATCCATCCCTAGTATTAACTCAAAATCGTCAAACGCGTGACTATGTAATTAAACTTGGCATGCTAACTCCTCATGCTTATTCGAACATTGTATGTAGCTCTTGCTACCACTTGTGCCTTACCTGTAAGGGTTATCATTTTCTTCACGGTCTTTTATGCACCACCTTTTTAGACATGAAACAGAGTGTCACACCAGTATCTACCATTGCAGCTACCTCCTTCCTATTAACTTTTATTCCTACATACATCAAATCATCAAAAGGATTAGACTCACTCTTAACTACATTCAACAATCGAGATACGTTATCACAAACTTTTCAAGGAATTCATATAACACATCACATACCTAGGTGCAAAATCTCGAAGGGTGTTCATCAATCAAAACGGCATGACTAGAAATTTGTACTATCCATACTGAGTCACACACATTGTCTTTTCTCATCACCTTCAGCTATCTGCACTTGCCAATACTCACTTTCAGGATTTAGCCCCGTGAAAACCACAACCTTTAACAATCTATTGATCAAATCTTGAATTAGTAGAACATAATACATGTTTTTTATTGTTACCTAATTCAAGTCTCGATAGTCCACACATATTCGAAGTGTTCTATCTTATTTCTTTTGAAACAGCAACCAGACACCATCTATGGTTTTAGATAGGTGGACAAGCCCTACCTCTAATAGTTTGTGAAGTTACTTTTAAAGGTCCCTCAACTCTAACGAGGACATCCTATACGGGGCACGTGTAAGTTGGATGACTCCTGAAATCAACTCTATCATGTGATCAACCTCTCAATAAGGGGAAAGAGCCTTAGGCAACTCTTTCAGAATCACTTCTTCATCCTCCCTTAACAAACTTGCAACAACATCTAGGATTTACACCACATGGTCCTCATCAATCTCTCATATGGTAACAAGATAAATGTTCATACCTTTCTTCAACCACTTCTCGATGCTTATGGCCGATACATATACTATTATCATTGTATCATCTTTTGATCCACTACTGACCTACTTAAAATAACAAAGAAGGAATTTTTTTCATGCTTGGTCGTTATACCTTCCAAACTTGGATACAACACTACCATTGCTGCCTTTAAGAAATCAATCCCCAGTATTAACTCAAAATAGTTAAGTGCTTGACTATGTAATTGAACTTGGCATGCTAACTCCCCATGCTCATTGGGACATTGTTTGTAGCTTTTTCCACCACTTATGCCTTACCCGTAAGGATTTTCATTTTCTTCAGGGTCTTTGACCCTTTAAGCCCTAACTTACGCATCATGTTTTTAGCCATGATAGAGTGTGTCACACTAGTATCTAGCATTGCAGTTACCTCCTTCCTATTGACTTTTATTCCTACATACATCAAATTTTCAAAAGGATTATACGTACTGAGTCACACGTATTGTCTTTTCCCATCACCTTTTGGTATCTGTACTTGCCAATACTCACTCTTAAGATTTAGCCTCATGAAAACCACAACCTTTGACAAGCTATGGAACAAATCATGAACTAAGAGACCATAAAACTTGTTTTTATTGTTACCTAATTCAAGGCTCGATAGTCCACACATATTCGAAGTGTCCCATCTTATTTCTTTTGGAACAGCACTCGGGCACCACTGATGTTTTAAATAGTTAGACAAGCCCTACGTCTAATAGTTCATCAAGTTGCCTTTAAAGGTCCCTCAACTCTAACCAAGACATCCTATATGGGGCACGTGCAAGTTGGATGACTCCTAAAATCAACTCTATCCTGTGATCAATCTCTTGATAAAGGGAAAGAGCCTTAGGCAACTCTTTCCGAATCACTTCCTGAGCCTCCCTTAACAAACTTGCAACAATTTCTAGGATTTCCACCACATGGTCCTTATCAATCTCTCATATGGTAACAAGATAAGTGTTCCTACCTTTCTTCAACCGTTTCTCGATGCTTATGGCCGATACATATGTTATTGTCGTTGTATCATCTTTTGTTCCACTACTATTCTACTTAAAATAACAGAGAAGGAATTTTTTTCATGCTTGATCATTATACCTTCCAAACTTGGATATAACACTACCTTTGCTGCCTTCAAGAAATCAATTCCCAGTATTAAGTCGAAATCATCAAGTGCATGACTATGTAATTAATCTTGGCATGCTAACTCCCCATGCTCATTGGGACATTGTATGTATCTGTTGCCATCACTTGTTCCTTACCCGTAAGGGTTTTCCTTTTCTTTAGGGTCTTTGACCCTTTAAGTCCTAACTTACGCACCATTTTTTTAGCCATCAAAGAGTGTGTCACACCAGTATCTACCATTGCAGCTACCTCCTTTTTATTGACTTTTATTCCTACATACATCAAATTGTCAAAAGGATTAGACTCACTCTTAACTACATTCAACAATCAAGATACATTACCATAAACTCTTCAAAGAATTCATATAACACATCATTTATCAAGTTGCAAAATTTCGAGGGGTGTTAATCGATCAAAATGGTATGACTAGAAATTTGTACTATCCTTACTGAGTTACACACATTGTCTTTTCTCATCCACTTCAGGTATTTGGACTTGCCAATACTCACTCTCAAGATTTAGCCCCGTGAAAACCACAACCTTTGACAATCTATTGATCAAATCTTGAACTAAGAGAACATAATACTTGTTTTTTATTGTTACCTAATTCAAGGCTCGATAGTCCAAACATATTCGAAGTGTTCCACCTTATCTCTTTTGGAACAGCACCCGGGCACCATCTGAGGTTTTATACCGTTGGACAAGCCCTACCTCTAATAGTTCATCAAGTTGCTTTTAAAGGTCCCTCCACTCTAATGAGGACATCCTTTATGGGGCACGTGTAAGTTGGACGACTCCTGAAATCAACTCTATCATGTGATCAATCTATCGATAAGGGGAAAGAGCCTTAGGCAACTCTTTCAGAATCACTTCTTGAGCCTCCCTTAACAAACTTGCAACAACATCTAAGATTTCCACCACATGGTCCTCATCAATCCCTCATATGGTAATAAGATAAGTGTTAATACCTTTCTTCAACCGTTTCTCGATTCTTATCGCCGATACATATGCTATTGTCATTATATCATCGTTTGTTCCACTACTGATCTACTAAAAATAAAAAAGAAGGAATTTTTTTCATGCTTGATCGTTATACCTTCCAAACTTGGATACAGCACTACCATTGCTGCCTTTAAGAAATCAATCCCCAGTATTAACTCGAAATCGTCAAAAGCTATGACTATGTTATTAAACTTGGCATGCTAACTCCCTATGCTCGTTGGGACATCCTATGTAGTTCTTGCCACCACTTGTGCCTTACCTATAAAGGTTTTCACTTTCTTCAGGGTCTTTGATCCTTTAAACCCTAACTTACGCACCATCATTTTAGCCATGAAAGAGTGTGTCACACCAGTATCTAGCATTACAGTTACCTCCTTCCTATTGACTTTTATTCCTACATACATCAAATTGTCAAAAGGATTAGACTCACTCTTAACTATGTTCAACAAAGCAATCAGATTCATTACCGTTTTTGAATCTTCCTCTTCTTTTTTGGCAATCTAGGCATTTAGCTTCTCCTTCCTCAGACATTCTCTGGCAAAATATGGACCACTACCCAGGTAACAAGAAAAAATTCCCTTCTTAGTGGAAGTCTCCCTACTCTTGAAGCCACCATATTGTTTACCCTTTCCCTTGAAATCCCCCTTATTGAAGTCTTTTTTCTTTTCCTCCTTGCTTTTCTCCTGTTGGCCTAGGCCTTTGCCATTGGAAGAATTTGAAGAACTTGATTTAGTTTCCTTTGTCACTTGAAACTCCACCGAAGCATTAGCGGCAATGATTATGCCAACGACATCCTTCACTTTCTGCCTCCAAAACTCTATTTGCACCTATGGTTGTATCCAACACAAAAATTTGAAGAGCTTGTCCTTGTTTGACATTTTATCAATATCAAGCATTAGAGAGCTAAACTTTTTAATGCATCAAGTTACTGATCTATTTTATTTCAACTTCTTCAAGAAATCCATCATGATTCAAGAAGTGTTCATTGGAAGGAATTGATCCTTTAACTCCTTCTTCATTTTTTCCTAAGTGTCGATAAGACTTCTACCAACATTGATCTCCTCAGAGGTCCTCATTTTTGACCAAAGTTTGGCATTTCCATCCAAATACATGGTTGTCACCTTGACCTTCTCAGCATTAGATATATTAGCAGGTATAAAGTATTACTCTATATCTTACAAAAGGTTCTTGAGCCCCTTCGCGTTCTAAACACCTTTGAAAACTTTGGGTTCCCATACCTTCACTGTGGTGTTCTTGACACATCCACCCTCCTATATTACAAATAGCACGTCTTACGATCATCATCTCCATTCAAGTGTTTTAAGAAGTGAGCTCATTCTCCCTTTGAGAAATTGGACCAATTAATGCCTTCACTCTGTTGACATGCATCATCAAATTGTTGCCTCCCACTATCTCGAACTATGACTCTGATACTGATATGTGTTTAATTATTGATCTATTTTATCTTTTACGCTTAGTGATTAATGCCTTAGAAATGCTAAGGATACTTATTTTAGCTCATTTTTTATTTTAGGAACATTTCGAAAGTAAAAGAGCTAAAGTGACCTAAAAGCATGTTTATTGAATTCATCTTCTCAATTTCCACATTCTATTGATTTATGGAAAATGAAGAAAGAAATTAAAAGAAAGAAGAAGACAAGAAAATGAAAAGAATACAAAGAAAATGTTGTCAACAAGGCTCGTTGCCCTCTTGAAAATTTTATAGCCAGGCAATGTGAGTAAATATTGCTATAAAACAACTCAGTCACGTGAATTAAGAGAGCCGTCCATTTCGCTACTAATGTTTTAAATGGGAGAGAGTTTTTTCTTTTGGGACAACTGGAGGTGTTGGACCCCATTTCCAGAGTCTAACATCGAACGTGGGATCGTGAAGTGTTAGCGTGGATGAGGGGTTAGAATTTGGAAATTTTAAAAAAAAAATCATTCGGAAGCAAAGGCAGGCTTCGTCGCAGCATAAATGTATCTTCTCTGCGGCGAACTTATGGGGGGGTTGATTTCACTGTGGCGAAAAGCATACTCTTCACCGCGGCCAAGTTGCCATGAGAATTATGCCACGGCAAACTCTTGGCTTCGTTGCAGCGAAAACCTCTGAAGCAGAAGTCTGAACCCAAGCCACCTATCTTACCAAAATGCAAACTTAAAATCTTTGAACCACATTCATCATTTGTACAACTCAAAAACAAAGCGTATGAGAATCTAACCATAACCAATTTCTCAAAACCTGAATCTCATTTCCAAAATCGAATACTTTGGGAAAATATGCAAAATCATGGGCAAAACCAAACACATATTTCACTAATGACAAAAGTAAGAGTTTTACGACGCTTTAGTGGGCATTTCAAGCTCCCCTTACACCATAATCAAAAATACAAAGTTTACAAAAACTAAAATCGCTCAAAATGCGTCTAAAACATTGATTACATAATCTAACTTCAAAAATAAAACATGCAAACTAAAGTGATGCCTTGACTCTTGACTTACTCGATCTCTTGCTCATCACCTGAATGGTTGGAGGAGAATGGGGGTGAGCTCTAAGCTCGTGGGTAATAATTTCATAATCGAGAAACAAGAAAAAATATTTTCAAAAACTCAATGTCATTATACATTTTGGAAACCATAATAATTTCACATGGAAAATCACCAAACACTTATTTCTCAAAATCCTCACTTAATCAAACAGTTCATGAGCAATTATAAATCATGCATGCATCAAACTTACTAACATTTCAAAAGCACATAAGCACATCAGAATGGTTTGGGTAAATCCATGAACATGGCAAACTACATATTTTCGCTTAATGGTCCTGTGTAGTCGTAAAACTTGACGTACTTTCACAATTCCCCATAGGGGTTTTACGTAGACGTAAACATGAGGGAGTCCATGAAGGAGCTCTATGCCACATGTGGGTAGGTGAGAGAAGCCTTTTCTTGGTTAACGTGCACGTGACATTCTTGAAGGGATTACACCAAACCCATATAACATGTAATTCATGAATCAAAAACAGTTTGCCCAAATGGCACCTTATTGAAAACTTGTTTTTCATGCACAAGAGATATTTCAAAGAAACATTCCCGAAAACCTGGTTTCATAAACTTGCACCTTTTCAAAAGAATCCTTTTCAAAATCTTTTCATAAATCATCAACACAATTCATGTAGCAATCGTATAACAATTTCACAATTCAACCAAGAGTAAATAATGCAACATCTATAATGCAATTGAAACCATTTCGATTCCCTGATTCGTAAAAAAAAAAAGAGTGACTTATTTACTCTATTATAAAAATGTACCCACCTTGAATTCCTTACTTACAAGCTTGCTTAGAGATGTCTTTACCCTTAGTCCTCTTGCCTCTCTTGTATCACTTGATTTCCTTAAACAATAACCAAAATTCCATTCAATTTGGATTTAGAAATCACAAAGTCACACCTCATCAATTTAAACTACTTCTCATGCTGAAACAAAATTTTATATTCAACTTCCACCTAGAAATTGAAATCCTTACAGAATTAATTTAAAATTAATTCCTTCATAAAATTTCTATCCCTATGTCTCTAGTATACAAAAAATAAAAAATCATATCATTTGGATAGCTATACCAAAAGTTATTCCCAAAATACCAAAGCATGTTCTGTGCTGAAAAATTCGCCGTGACAAAAACCCAAGTTTGCCGTGGCGAAATTGTCTGAGTTTGCCTTGGCTAAAACAAGTTCGCCGCGGTGGAAATGCCCAGAAACCAATTCTTAGAGCATGCTTTGTGTGGCCGTGGTGAAACCCAGAAGTTCACTACGGTGAAAATGTCTAGAAACCCATTCCGAGAACGTGTTTTGAGACATTTTCTATCTTCTTACTTCCCACCTTTCAGATATAACCCATCTTATCACTAACCCATCTCTTCGACTCCATTTTCAACACAATTCCAATCCAATATCATGCACAAAATATCATAATCTAGTTTTGATCGTTAACCAAACCCCAAAAATTCACATAAACCACTCATCACAACTTCCTACACATTTTCACTTCTAACCAACCCTAAATATGCATCATCTAACAATTAAGAAGGGTTAATACTCATACTTACTTGTTTTAACCTCAAAGTCTTCAAGCTCTTCAAGAATTTCCGAATCCCTAGATTATTCTTCTTCTTTTCTCCACTTCTCTCTTTCTCTCTTCTTTCATTCTCAATCTTGCTTCTTTAAAATCTAAGACAATAATTAATTCTTCCCCTTTTTATACCCTTAATGAGTGAGCAAAGTCCACTATGCCCTTCCTTGTAATGCCTTAGCCTTTTAACCTTTAGTGATCTTCCAAAAATGCCCTTATGCACCTTACAACATCAACACTTTAATCCCATCAATCCATGAAATAAATTCTCCCAAACTTGACATAATAATTAAACTCCAATTAAAATGATTTACCTAACAAGACCACAAAATATATTCAAATTATGCTTGCTAAAATAATCAAAAAATTCGGGCCCTAGCATTTCTTCCCCTTTTAAAAGAATTTCATCCTCGAAATTATTGCCTGAGTCATCAAAGAGGTATGGATACTTCTCCTTCATGGCCTCTATTGGCTCCCACATGGCCTCTTCTACTGAATGGTTTCTTCACAGGACTTTTACTAGTTGAACCGTCTTGTTCCTAAGAACCTTTTCCTTGGTGTCCAAAATCTCCACTGGAATCTCCTCATAACTCAGATCATCTTTCAACTGAACCTCTTTGGTCTGAATGATATGGGAGGGATCCGATCTATACCTCCACAATATGTTAACATGAAAAACATCATGTATCTGAGACAATTCCTGTGGCAACGCCAATCTATAAGCTAGCGGTCCAATCCTCTCAAGAATTTCATAAGGACCCATATATCTCCGGCTTAAATTTCCTTTCTTGCTAAGCCTCATAACCCCTTTCCAAGGAGATGTTTTAAGGAAGACTTTCTCATCGTCTTCATATTCCATTTCCTTTCAATGTGTGTTAGTGTAGCTCTTCATTCTATCCTGAGCTGCCTTAAGCTGTTGATTAACCAAGTTAACCTTGTCCACTGTCATCTGAGATAACTCTTGCCCTATCAGTTTCCTCTCTCCTTCCTCATCCTAACATATTGGAGTTCTACTTCTCCTTCCATACAGTGCTTCATATGGAGCCATCTGAATGCTTGAATGATACGAATTATTATAAGAAAATTTGACCAATGGAAAATGCTCATCCCAAGCACCTTTAAAATCCATCACATATGCCCTGAGCATTCCCTCTAGGGTCTGAATGGTCCCCTCAGATTGACCATCTGTCTCAGGGTGAAAAGCAATGCTAAAATTCAATTTGGTTCCTAGAGCCTCTTGTAAGCTTCCCCAGAATCTCGAAGTAAACCGAGGATCTTTGTCGGAAACTATAGAATCTGGAATCCCATGCAATCTCACTATCTCATCAATATACTTCTTTGCTAGCACATGCAAGGAATTAGTCTATTTAATTGCCAGAAAATGAACTAACATCGTCAACTGATCAACAATAACCCATATGACTTCATGCTTCCTACTAGTCTTAGGTCAACCTATTAAAAAGTCCATAGTCACCCTTTGCCACTCCCACTCAGGAATGGACAATGACCTTAACTTTCCTGAAGGTGCCTGGTGTTCAGCCTTGACTTACTGACACACTAGACACTTACTCACAAATTCTGCTACATCTCTCTTCATGCCTTTCCACCAGAAATGCTCTCTCAAATCCCTGTACATCCTGGTACTACTTGGGTTCATAGCATAAGGCGTATTGTCTGCCTCATCCAGTATTTCATCCCTCCTTGACAAGCAGGATGCAAACCCTATTTCTAACAGTCATGAGTCCATCATCCCTCGCTACCACTTCAGACTTCTTACCACTCTGAATTTCTTCTCGGAGCTAGCTTAATTCTGCATCCTATGCTTGTAACTCCCTAACCTTCTCCCTGAGTATCGGTCTTCCTCTGAAATTAGCAACAATACCTTCAGGTTCCTCATGTTTCAAGCTTATTCTAAGCTTAGCCATCTCTTCCAATAAAGGAAGATAAACTATATGAACATGAGCTATTGATGATTTCCTACTCAAAGAATCAGCCACTACATTTGCCCTGCCTGGATGATACTCAATCAACAAATCATAATCCTTAATTAGCTCTAACCATCTTCTCTGTCTCAAATTCAGTTCTTTCTGACTCAACAGATACTTAAGACTTTTGTGATTTGTAAAAATCTTTGTCTAAAATCCATATAGATAATGTCTCCAAATCTTGAAGGCAAAAATCATTACTGCCAATTCCAAATCACGAGTCGAATAATTCAACTCATATGGCTTCAATTGCCGTGAAGCATAAGCTATTACCCTGTCTCCTTGCATCAACACACAACCTAAGCCCTTTCTTGAGGCATCACTGTACACTGTATAGCTCTCATCTCTAGTAGGAAAAATCAAAATTGGAGCACTTGTTAATCTTCACTTGAGCTCTTCAAAGCTTTTCTGACATTCCTCACTCTAGATAAATTTCTGATTCTTCCTCAGTAACTTGGTCATCGATGCAGCTATCATAGAAAATCCTTCAACGAATCTCCTATAATATCCTGCCAGACCTAAAAAACTCCTCACTTCTGTCACTGTCTTTGGTGCATGCCAATTCACTACTACTTCAACCTTCCTTAGGTCAACATGTATCCCATCTTTCAAAATTACATGTCCAAGGAATTTTACCTCATGAAGCCAAAACTCACACTTATTGAACTTAACGTAAAGCTCCTTCTCTCTCAGTATCTACAACACTCTCCTGAGGTGTTCCTCATGTTCCCCTTCACTTTTGGAATAAACCAAAATGTTATCGATAAACACTATGACAAACTGATCCAGATACTCCTTGAAGACCCTATTCATAAGATCCAAGAAAGTAGCTAGAGCATTGGTCAAACCAAAAGTCATGACTAAAAACTCATAATGTTCATACCGTGTCATGAAGGCTGTCTTACTCACATTAGACTCCTTGATTCTGAGCTGATGATAACCTGACCTAAGATCAATCTTGGAAAATACCTTTGCTCCCTGCAGCTGGTCAAATAGATCATCAATCCGAGGCAGAGGATATTTATTCTTAACAGTCACCCTGTTGAGTCTCCGGTAATCAATGCACATACGCCATGTCCCATCCTTCTTCCTAACAAACAAAACCAGCGCTCCCCATTGTGACAAACTTGTCCTTATGTACCCCTTCTCTAACAGTTCCTCCAACTGTTCCTTAAGCTCCTTCAACTCAGCTGGAGCCATTCTATATGGTGGTATAGAAATAGGTGCAGTTCCGGGAATCAAGTCGATGGCAAACTCGATTTCCCTCATCGTTGGCAAACCAGGTAAGCCTTTTAAGAACACATTAGGAAATTCCCTCACAATTGGCATCCACAACATGTGCCAAGAAGGCCTCACACCCCTTTTTCATCATCCTGTCAGTTAGCAAAGCAGAAATAATTCTTGGCAATGGTACTCTCCTGTCTCCTCTGAAAATCACCCTCTCTCCATTGCCCAGATCAAATTCCACTTCCTTAAGGCCATAATCCAACTTCACCTGATACTTCTCCATAACATCCATTCCAAATATAACATCTAAGCCCTTCAGGTCTAGAGGCAGAAGGTCCACTACCAGTCTACCAGTCTAGCACCATCAAGGAAGAGTTCACATCCTCTATATATTTGATTGATTACCACATGCCTTCCTAGAGGTGTACTGACAAGCAAAGGACTATTCAAAGGCACTGAATTCACATCATGCAACATCATACTTGTAGAAACAAATGAATGCATAGAGCTAGACTCAATCAAAACATATACTTTAGAATTAAATAACTAAGCCATACTTGTGACAACTTCAGGAGTGGCTGTAGCTTCCTCTCTGGTCATGGCAAACACCTTTGCCTGAGCCTGAGCTTGAGTCGAACCCTTTGGCTTTCCTAGAGGAATAACCTTCCTTGCAGCTCCAGAACTGCCCACCTCTATGACTGACCTGGGTCCCACTATTTCAGCTCTCCTTGGGGCTTATGACCGTGACCCCTAATTCTCTGTTACTTGGGGACAGTCCTTGATCACGTGTCCCTTCTCTCCACATAGAAAGCATGCCCCCAATAACTTGAAGCACTCTCTTTGGTGAAATTTCCCACAATACTCACATTGGGGGTTTGTGTATTTACTCCTCCCCACCCTTCTAGTGCCTCCCACATTAGAGGCTTGCCCTGAAACTACCTTTACCTGCTTGTTCTTAGCAGAACCGCTACTTCCCACTTCACTCTGTGTGTGGAAACTCCGTGTACTCCTCTCAGGCATCGAAGCACTCATCCCCTTCTTAGAAGATTGCTCCTTGTTCTTCCTCTTCCTGCTCACTTCATTCCTTATGTTCTCTAGTTTCTCTGCCTGGAGTGTAGCATCTACCAACTATTGGTAGTCACAGAAATTATGGATCAAGACTTTCTCCTTGATCCCTAAATGGAGACCTCCCTCAAACTTACGACAATTATCTTCTTCACTCGCCATAATGTTTACTACATATATAGAAAGCTGTGTGAACTTCAGCGCATATTCACTCACACTCATATCCCTCTGCGTGAGATTCAGAAATTCCCTAGCCTTCTCTTGAATATAGACCCTCGAGAAGTATTTCCTTCTGAAAGCTTCCAAAAAGTCCCTCCATAACAACACCAGAGGCATATCTTGATTATGGGGCACTGATTCCCACCAATGAAGCGCGCCCCCTATAGCAAGCTCACTACATAATCTAACTTCTCCTCATCTGAGTACTTCATTTGAATCAGAACCCTCTCGGTTCTCTTCAACAAGGCTTCAGCTAGGTTTGTAGTTTCGTTGAAATCTACAGCTCCATACTTTCAGAGCTTCTCATATTGTCTAGTCCTCTCCACTGGAGCTTGCATCGGTAACTTGAGACCCTTGGCCCATGGCATATGAGAAAGCTTGAGTAAAGGCCTAAAAGAATTGCGGATCCATGGGGTTTGTTTGAGGCATAGGAGGAGGCGGTAGAGGCACCTCATGTTGCACATTAGGTGCCTCAGAATTAGGAGCAGAATGTGTCCCCACATCTTATGGGACAAAGGATTCATCGGTGCTCCCTTGGCGAGAGCTAGATCAAGTCAAAGCTCCTCGAGTTCTCTTTTGAGGCGGCATAATCACTCCTTCAATATAAAACCAATGAAAAATCTTTAGTTCATACAAAACAGTTTCAAAGTGTGCAAAACAGT
>JAOSBN010162453.1:27329-53586 GCA_027563595.1 Erythroxylum suave | reverse complement strand
TCGCACTACAAAAATCTCTTTTGTAAGTAAGCACTCAAAGATCACTGATATCGTATGTTCATTAGCCCGAAATCTTCAACTGAGACGTATATTTATAGCCTCATTCTCTAACTGCTTCTTGATCTTTGATAACTGCTTTTTGATTCTTGATAACCGTCATTTAGTTGAGTTCTGTAACTAACTCCAAGTACTTAACCGTCCGATGTGTTAATGTATCATCTTCCCTCTGTATATTGCGTCTATGTCTTTACGTCTATGCCTTTACGTCTATGTCTTTGCGTCTATCTTTTTGCTTCTATATCTTTGCGTCTAAGTTTTTACGTCTATATCTTTGCATATATCTTTTTGCATCTATGTATTTGCATCTATCTTTTTGCATCTATATCTTTGCATCTATGTTTTTGCGTCTATATCTTTGCATTTGTCTTGACTTGTGTCTACTTCTTTGTGTCTATGTTTTTGCGTTTATGTCCTGTACTTTGTCTGCACACTTAACACACTTGTCAAAACGTTCATTTGTTTCTAACATTATTATTATTTGATTGTCATCAAAAATTGATCATCGTAAAGTCCTCTTGAGTTAACATAGATAATAATTGTAACTGGTATAATGATTCATGAATTATTATATGATACATATATAAATTTCCTAAAATTTTACATATGTAATATATTACTCTATTTAAACATAATTCTCTATTTATTATATAAAAATTTTGTATTGTTAGATATAATATATATATTATATATAATTATGTTAGCCAAAGGGGAAGCCAAATGGTGGTAGGATAACATTTGGTGAAGAGTTTGTGAATCCTTGTCAAATAGTATTTTTCTTCTGACTTAATCGAAAATGACATCGTTTTACTTAAAAACAAATGAAATTGTTTTCTATTAGGTTATTAACATAAAAATGAAGATGTTTTTTTTTCATGTTAATCGTCGTACTTCCTCTTAGTAATCCATCGAAGAAGCATCATCTCCTTTTTTATGGTTATCTCCTGTCATGTGGTTATCACCATCAAAGAAGTGTCCTGTCTTATGTTGGTACGTATTTTTCTTCTTTTCTATTACCAAGAACCCCCTTGTTGTGTTCTATTTTTCTGCTATATTTTGGAGTTTATGTGAATTTTCTGTTCTGCTAAAGGTGTATAGGTTCTTGTTTATGTTTATGCTTAGAACATAGTGAATTGTGTTTCATTATTAGATGTGTATGGGTTGAATTTTTTTCCATCTTATGTGGTTTCTTAAGAAAACCATGCTGACTGTTTGATTAAAGGTCTGTTAGAGAATTAAGGCAACTTTTACAACAAATGTGTATGTACATATTTACCATATGATTTCTTTTACACCAAATTTGTACCACTTATAGTATACATATGTATACATCATAATGACTTCATTTCAACATGCCATGAGGTTGTGATTAGACATAGCAATTAAAAGGCAAATTGTCAAAGCCAAAAATATTAGTAAGGCATTAAAACATATATAGGTAACAAACATATAAGTTCAAATATTTCATTCAACTCACATATGAATGGTTAATTACTTTATATGAAGAACAATTCCCATCACATTAAGTTTTCTTGCTATTATCTTTCTTACTTTTTCTTTTTTGGTACATTTTTTATGAATAGATATAGCAATAAACCAAAATTCGTTAAACCATAACACAATAGTTAAGGATGTTTAAATAGAGAATTTGGATTGTAATATAGTTATAAAATAAAAGAATAAGGTTATGGTTCAAAGGAGCTAACTAGGGATATGGAATTATAGTGTTTTTAAGTTAACATTGTAAACCAATGAAAGCCCTTTTTTTTAATTCTTATAGCCTTTTCTATCCTTATACATGTATATATCGATCAAGTCTTTAAATGCTCTAGGCAAGTTCGAGAGAAATATCCTAATATAAACAATACATTTTAAAGGAAATACATATTGAGTTAAGTGTTTCAATCTTTTACGACTCAAAATCTTAAAATTAATTTGAAATCACTTCTACTTTACATGATGCCTTAGCATTTAACGATCAAAATTTATAAAAGTGCACAATGTTAGTCAATTTAACCGTTCGACATATTTTTACTCTTATTCTTAAAAGACCAAATCTTTTAGCATACATACATTTCAGTTCAAATAAGAATTTAAGTTTTCTATTGAAATTTTAGAATAAAACTGTTAATTTTAATTCATCACGAAATGCCTACATGATGACTGGTTTCAGATATAGGAAATGAGCTTCACTAGGAGGAATGTGGAAAAATTTTCCCGAAAGAAGAACAAATCAATACAGAACTAATCTCCTCATCAGTAATCAAAGCTTGCCTTCAATGACTGATCTTCTTCATCAAGGTTTTTAGTATCATCTGAACTAACATCATTTTTATTTATTATGTGTATCTTATTTTCTATCAGGGAGCTATCATATGAATATCTGATTGTATGTACTATATGTTGCGTTAAGCTTGCTCTAATCTTCAAGAGAACGTAGATGGAAATGGATGTAGTGGCAATGTCCCGATGGTCACTACAGGATTAGGAAAACCAATTGTTTTGGGACAGTGGTCAATTGAAAAAAATATGTATGTTCATTGTGACAATGATGGAGTTTGATAGTTGTGAATTGCATGATGTTTTAGGATTTAATTTGTTATGTATTTAGTGTGAATTTGAGTGTTGAGTTTGCATTTGTGTGTTAATTGTGTTAGTTTAGGTGTTTAATTGTTTTATGGGTTAGTGAGTCTTTGAGCTTAATTGTTATACATTTGAGGTACCTTGATGGGTTTGTTAGTGTTTCAAGGTATATGATAAAGAATAGAGAAGATTCGAGGAGTTTTGGGCTAAAGACATAGCCTACGATTATGGCATGATAGGCCACGATCATGACAGAAAAGGGCGAGCCAGCAGCAGCTAGGCCATGATCGTGCACTTTGGGCACGATCATGACAAAGAGCTTCCAGTCAAGCCACGATCGTGTACATTGGGTCACAATCATGACAAAAAGGTTTAGGCACTGGCCAGGATTGTGACCTGCGTTGGGATGACATAAAAACTTGAATTTCACATGATTTTTTCGACAGTTTTGACCCTAAATTTGACCTAAAGCGTCCCAAGTATAAATACATCATTATTGGATAGATGCAACAATTTTTGAGTCTTAAAAAGAGATCACTCACATTATCCAATTTTGGAAAAACTTAGAGAGAAATCGAGATATTGAGGAAGGAGAAGAAGGAAGAGAGACAAGGAGAAGAAGCTTGACACAATGTACTTCCCGAAATAGGTGGAGTCCCACTATCATTACCTCCACAACTTTGTTCCTAACGTATTTTTTATTTATTTCAATTGTATTCATATATAGAATTGAAATAGGTGGTGTTGATTATTGAATTTATGATTATACTCACCTTTGGGTTTTGATTATAGAGATTAATAAAGTTTGATTGAGTGTGTTCTCATTGATTTAATTGTGATTTAATTTCTACTCTTATTAATCTGATAATAGATTGAGAGGGTGAGCTAAGAGAAAATAATCAATTTGGGCTAACAAGAATTAGGTGAATTCATAGGTGAAGAATTAAATAAAATTTGTAGAATCGTGTAACTAAAGATCAAATACAGGTTCCCGACAGGTAAGTAGACAATTTTAGAACTAATTTAGGTTTTGGGTCAATTACGAATCGAGAGAACGCAATTCTATAATTTGAATTAGGGATTATCAATTAGGGTTAAGAATTATAATTCGAGAGAGAGTAATTCACCTTAGGACCGTCTATACCCATTAAGTCAATAATTACATAATTTATTAGGTTTTTGTTAATTTTGGATCAAAATCCCCTTTTCTCTCACTTGGTAGTTTGTAGGTTAGTTTGGGATTGGTTTGTGTGATTTGTTACCTTGTTTAGCTTTATGCCATTCAATTCTTGAAATTAATTGTTTCATTGATTTAATTTCTGTATTAATTTATTTTATTTGAATAATTACAATTTTAGCACGAACTTAGATTTTAAGACGAGAATAGGCTTTCTCGTGGGATTAATACCTTAGGTACTACATGAACGACCCGTGCACTTGCGAAAATTACCAAAGTTAATAAATAGTAAAACTTAACGTGTATAATGTTGTGATCAGAGTTTATCAGTTGGGTATGCATGTGTTCGAATTTAGTTTCCTAATACTATTTGATTTAGCTTTGATTGTTTTATACTATTTGTTCATTAGGTGAAATGCAAGGTCCGTGTGGTTCATCTAATACCTTCATCCATACTGCATCTAGGAAATCATTGACTGCATCTTCTACAAAATTAGTTAAAGTAAAAAAGCTGTTGGAAGAGGGTTTCAATAAACTAGACCTTGAAGGAAGATCTTTAACAATTTCAATTGATAACTTAGAGTGTGCAAGGAGCCTTCTTAGGAATCTAGACATTGGAAACCTCTTTACCTTTTCTTTAGAGTCTAGTTCCATTTGGAATCATTAAAAAATTATTTCTTTTCGTTTTTAATGGCATATTAGGTGTGAAACTTTATTTATATTTTGTCTGCAAAAATTGTTAAACTTCTAATTACCATCATGTAGTACTTACCATATTCAATATTTGTATGTATTATTATTTTATTGTTAATAAGTATTAATGATTAAGAATAATAGTAGTTAACTTAAATTATGATATTTAGATCTTATTAACAATCCAATTTTAGGTATGATTGTCTTTTTATATAAAAAAAATATTTACTTTTCAAACTTTAAATTACCCAACATGCGTTTTTCAACAATATGCTTTAAACTTTGAAAACATTTTACAATTTTTAGATGCTTCATTATATTTTCATGAAATTTTTGTATAAACAGAGGTACAATAGGCATCATTAAAGAATCAAATGTATATAAATCCATAGATTTAAATAAATTCAAATAGTTTTGAATGTATTAGCTATTTGAACCAATTTATAAAGAAGACAATTGAAAAAAATGAAAAATCGTATAAATGACAATTATAATTAACTTTAGGATTATTAAGCACACTTACCATTAAAAAATTCTGTTTTTGACATTATTATTTTTAAGAATACTTTCACACAAAAAAATTCATCAAATTCCCCTAAGAAAAACATAAGATATAAAATCTTTAATATCAACTTTTGGAGAAAATTTTAAAAATCCATCACAAAAATCAGCTTTTGGTGACAAAATCTAGTAACCGTCGTAAAAGGTTAACAAATTCTTGCTAAATATCTACCTTTAGCGATGATAAAGCAAATTGTTATGATTTTAAAATCTCCAATATCAAGTTTTGGTGACGAATTTGAAGAGTCCAACTTTTAACACGATTACAAGAATAGTTGCCATAAGTTCAACATTGTATGACAATTTACATAAATCATCACTAAAGACCTAAATTTTGTGACGATGTCAGACAACGGCACTAAAACCTTCATTTTAGAGAAAAGAAAAAGTAGCTAAAAGCCAATTTTTTGTTGATAGGCAGGGAACAAGAGAAAGCCTATAAGAAGTGGCAGTGGATAGCGTAATTTCCGGATACAATAGGGTAGATGTAGATAGAAAGCGTTAGAAGATATTTTACAAATTATTTTTATTCCGTTGGTAAGTTTGAGGCTTTAGAATAAAGATAAGAATGTAATAAATAAATTTATCTTTTCAAAATTATCTTTATAGATACGATAAAATAGTGACTAATATAGCAATAACTTTAATACTCTTTTATTAATAATTTCATCCATGTTTGGTGTCATTTGGTCCTAATCTTCTTTTTCTATTATGATTTTTTTTTGTTTTCATTCCTTAATTTTAGTTTTCTTAAGTAAAAGTAAAAACATATTTGGTTATTAATTAAATACTATATAAAGTTAGATATAAATTGATCTATAAATTAATAAAGTAAATAAATTTATTTTAATCATTCATACAATATTTTTAATAAATACTTATATAAAAATTTCACTATATTTTCACAAAATAAATAATTAAGTAAGTGGAAAATTTGTAAAGTTTATTTATAAACAAAATTTTATTTATTAATAAATTTAAATTATTAAAATAAATTAATTTTTAAAATTTTAATGATTATTATATAAGTCATTATTTCTATTAATCATAATATTTTTAGCAATTGATATCAAATAACTAAATAGGCTATATTTAATTAATGATAACAAAAACTTAAAAAAAGAAAAAAAATTTATGGTATTTATAAATTATGAAAATTGGAATGAAACAAATTTCAAAACAAAATCTAAAAACCAAATTAAAGTAAAGTAAACAATTTTTTATGCATATAAAAAAATTTTAAAATTGAATTAAAAGCAAACATGCTATTAACTATCATTTTTGTCTTTACTTTTTTTTTATAGTTGATAATATTTTAATGCTTATAAATAAAGAGAAATAAACATGTATGCGTTGGCTGACATTAAATGTTTGTTGAATTTAAAACCTCCAACTTTTTAAGGATTTTTAAAGGTGAAAGTTACTCGGTATGTGTAGTTAAAAAAGAATTATGGACCGATGGAAGAACTAGAATAAGAAAATTCCAAGAGGTTCATAACTTAAATTGAAACAATTTCTTTAGGAACTATAACCATTAATGATATTTAAGTTTGTTTAATCCTTTTAAAATTTTTTACTTTTGTATGTTTATTGTATTAAATTTATTTTATATGCATTAAAATTTTAATTATATTTAAGGCACTTCAATTTGCTCAAACTTAAAAAGAGGGAAAGTGCCAATCACATAAGTTAATGGTGACAGTGTAGAGCTAGACAGGCAATATAGCTCCTAATACTCACATTCATACTATCATTTGTCTACTCTTTAGATGTTTCACATATGCAAATGATAGATAGAAAGTCACATAAAAAATAAGGAAGCAATTCAATTGGCTAACAAAAATAAGACTGAAGGTTAATGTGGAGCATATAAAACGGAAGATAAATGCATGTATAGAAGAGATTGTCTATATCAGATCTAGGATATTAGAAGACGAATTTGGAAAAGCAGAGTGAAAGAGGACTTAGAGGAAAGGAAGTTTTTTATTATAAGCTCTTCTTACTTTTTAACTTGACTTACAATTTGAGAAATATCCTCTATTTATGGGAATCACCCATGTACTTGCAATTAAGCCTTCTTACAACCTTTATCATTTAAAACAACATCCACCTAACTTCTAACCATTAGATAATTCAAGAAAATAAACTTTAGATAATGGTCCAAAATTTAGATCATAGTGTGCAAAGATAAGGGATTAAGAATTAACACTTTGGTCCAAAAAATCAAGTTTGTTTTCCTAACATCTCCCTACCCCATTCTTAAACTTCATTTTTTAGACTCTAAGCATGCTTCTTAATCTTTTGAAATCTCTTTGCTTAAGTAGTTTCGCAAGGATATCAGCAACCTAATCTTCAAATATTGCAAACTCTAACTAGACCTCCTTCTTTGTAATGCATTCTCTTATAAAATGATAGCGTGTATCCATATGCTTGCTTGTTTTATGACAGGTTAGATTCTTTGTTAAAGCAGGTATAGATTTTTCATCATTATAGATCTTTATTGCTTCTTCTAGTGGCATGTTGATCTCCTTTATTAAACTCCGTAGCCAATGTGTATTACAAACATAAGCAGTGGTTGCAACATATTTAACTTCATAAGTAGATATTACGACAATTGGTTTCTTCTTTAAGCTCCTAATGAAAATTGAATTTTCTTTAAAAATTAAAAAACTGCTAGTACTCTTGGGATCATCAATGTTTTCATCCCAATCAATGTCGCTACAGTCAATTAACTTAAACTAATTAGTATAAGTATAGAGGATCCTATAACCTAGAGTTCCTTTAATATAGCTTAGGATTATTTTAGTAGCCTTCAAATGAGTTTTTTTGAAGTTTCAATAAAGTGACTTATAAGTCCAACCTCAAAGAGAATATCTAGCCTTGAGCATATAAGATACCTTAAACTTCTGACCAAAATCTTGCAAAGTCTTGAATTTAGCATTTTTCTTGTTTTTTTTAAGAGATGGTAAAGAGCATACTTATAAGAGCACTTTAATAAAATATTTTCTCAAAAGTAGCAATCTATATGATTATACCAAGTTCTTGAAGCTTATATTAACCCATAAATAGACTTTTAACGTTAAAACTTTGTCATTTTTTCATTTTGCTTCATATATCTAGCCTTGTACATATAAAATACCTTAAACTTCCATCCAGATTATTGCAAAGTATTAAATTTATCATTTTTCCTGCATTTCTTTAAGATATGGGAAGAAGCATACTTATAAGAGCACTTCAAGAAAATTTTTTCCCAAAAGTAGTGACCTATAGGATTATACCATTATACCAAGTTCTTGAAGCTTATTTCAAAACTTAAATAGACTTTTAAACTTTTAAACTTTGTCAATTTTTCCATTTTATTCATATCCCATTTTTTTCTCAATGTAAACTTCTTATTATAGTCTTTTAAGAATGCAAATTTCATATCTATTTGGTAGACCTTCCACTTGCTTTATGTAACTAGAGATATGGCAAATCTTATAATTTCTAATTGAGCTACTAGAGAAAACACTTTGTCATAATCAATGCTAACCCTTTGTTGACAGCCTTTAGCCACTAATCTTGCCTTATATCTCTCAATTTCTCATTTGGAATTTTTCTTTAATTTGTAGACCCATTTTACACCAATCTCCTTATGAACTTTAGGAAGTATTGCCTACTTAAATGTGTCATTCATATTCATTGCGTTGATCTCCTCATTCATGGCTTCTAACCATCTTTTATCTTTTTTTGCTTCTTGAAAATTTATAGGCCTATAATCAAAAAATAGTAAAAGGAGGTTAAAAGTGATCATTTAGATTTTCATTGACCTTATAAAATTCTTTCATAATTCAATAGTTTTGGATTTCTTCATTAGAACTCGAGCTTGATGAAGGATCTTAAACTTATGATGAAGCGGGATTTGATAGTGGACTAGTGATTTCTTCAATTGGTTGATTATATTTTACTTCGAAGAAGTTAACATGTTGGTTTAGCCATAGATGCATGCATCACATACATGCGCATATAGTCGAGGTGTTGGAATCAAGATCCTAGCAGCATAACAACCCGAAAACCACAAGTTCTAACTTGCATGCAAGGATATGTAAAGAACATGAAATAACAAAAACATTTTACCTTTTTTTCTCCTACTTTCTTATTTCTTCTCCTTGTTTGGGTTGTTATAAACACCAAACCCTTCCTAGATCACCCAAGAACACGAAAAGAAGGAAGATGAAATATTGTGTAAGGGTGTTAGAACACCAACCTTGATGAATTCAAGTAGATGTTCAAATAATAGATTGATCAAGGTTATCTTGCATGCATATTGATTTATACAACAATTGCAAAAATTGCATGAAGATAACTCAAGAACACTTCTCACCCTCTCTAGAACTCTTCTAAAGCACTTATTAAGTCACTAATGTATGTAAGAAGTGAATAAGCCTTGTGTATATAAGTGAAGAACTCACTTATGTACATATTCGTGCCTTATGTCATGATCGTGGCCATTTTAAAAATTTGGGCTCACCTTCGATCACTATCGTGGCATATGAGTCACAATCATGGCCTACTTAAAATTGGCCATACACAGTATGCTTTTCATCAGATCTTTTATGCATGTGGCCCTTAGGTTCCAGGTTATTTAAGGCATTTAAATTAACTCTTAATTCAAGGAAATCATGAAGGTTTCATGATGCCAATTACTGGAATATAAGTGGATTAACACAAGAACTCTTCGGTAGTTAATTATCCAACTTATGAATCTTTCCATAGACAATTACCATGTAATTCATCCTTTCGCCATACTAAACCCACTTGGTTCAGAGAATGGGCTATGTGTCAACTCCCACTAGACTGCCTATGTCACATCTAGTTCAAGTGATGTTAGTTCTTGTCGTGGGATCTCATCACTCTATGTGTCATTGAACACTCTCTTTGACACATAACTACTCTGGCCAGAGTCTCCTGAGTAATGACTCCGGTAAAAGGTTGTGGGTATCATCTCCTTCTATCAAGAGTGGTGGATCCTTTATTGGCTACTCAATTACCTTCGAATTAGAGCTGCACCCAATCACCACCCTAAGAGTGACTCGTCTTGAGGTAACAAGGAATGATGTCAAAGCATAGGATTAGTATCCTAGATATCCTTGAGTATCTTAAGTCTAACGATATTTGCACCATTTCTATGATGAGATTAATTATTGACATTAGATAGATCATCCATATGATATTCTCATGGTGAATCATCCGATGTACTTACTACCCTTAGTAAGCATCCACAGGTTAACTCTAAACATCTCATTTTTACAGTTTATGGGATCCACTGCTTGATCAAATTAAGAAGTATAACATGTGCTAGTCTATATGGATTAATAATGTCCTATCTTATTAATCCTATGACTAGGGATTATTTAGATACTAACATAATTGCACATAATAGGAATCTCATTATCATGATCTCATTATGATTTCCTTCATTCTATGTTTTGTATCATGGACTTTATTAAATCAATTTAAGATCAATAACAATTCATATATAAAAGAATATCAAATTAATAAAAATTCTTTTCTCTTTATTAATCAAAATAAAGTCAATACAAAAGTACTAAAGCTGATTTTCCTTAGAGCACTACTCTAATAATCTCCCACTTGCACTAAAGTCAATCGCCTTTGTATCTAATACCATAGGTGAGTACACAACAACCAAATTTCTCTTAAGGAAGTGGCTTAGTCAAAGGATCAGCAATGTTCTGATCTATAGGCACTCTCTCTATCTTCACATCACCTCTATCAATTATCTCCCTGATCAAGTGATATCTCCTGATTATGAGCTTTGACCTCTGGTGAGACCTTGGTTCCTTGGCTTGAACAATAGGCCCATTGTTGTCACAGTATAACAATATTGGGTCTACTATGCTAGGAACCACTTCAAGTTCCATAACGAACTTTTTGATCAAAACAACTTCTTTTACCACTTCTACAGCGACAATGTACTCTGACTTGGTTGTCGAATCTGCAGTCATATCTTGTTTGGAATTCTTCCAACTGGCCACTCCACCATTCAGTGTGGGGATTTGGAGTCATCCAGGTCAAATTGAAAACTAGCATCTATATGCCCACTCACTACTAGATCTCCATTTCCATTTATCAAAAATACATCCTCAGTCCTTCTCAAGTACTTTTCTTGATAGCCATCCAATGACCCTTACCAGAATTTGATTGATATTTGTTCATAAAACTTAAAGCATATGATACATCAGGTCTTGCACATAACATAACATACATGATTGATCCTACTGTCAATGCGTACGAGATCATACTAATGCGAATCCTCTCATCTTGCATCTTGGGACATGTAGATTTCAAGAGTTTTATCCCATGAGTCATAGGAAGAAACCCTCTCTTAGACTGCTCTGTGCTAAACCTATTTAGCACTTTGTCTATGTATGTTGACTGCGAAAGACCCAGTAACTTCCTTGATCTATCTCTACAGATTTTTATTCCTAATCAATAAGTTGCTTCTCTAAGGTCTTTCTTGGAAAAAATTCAGGACAACCAAACTTTGACTAATTGCAAATTTGAGAAATGATTTCCCATTAGCAATATGTTATCCGCATATAATATAAGGAGTATGATCGCACTCCCACTATCCTTCTTGTGCACACAAGGTTCATCAGGATTTTGTACGAAACCAAACTCTTTGATTGTCCCATCAAATCGGATCTTCGAACTCCTAGATGCATGCTTTAATCCATAAATGGATTTCTGAAGCTTACATATGTTTCTGGCATCTTTGGATGTGTAGCCCTCAGGTTGTATCATATACACATCCTCAACAAGGTTTCCATTTAGGAAAGTTATCTTAACATCCATTGTCACAGTTCATAATCATGATAAGCAACAATGGCTAAAAGTATTCTAATAGATTTAAGCATAACTACGAGGCTAAATGTCTCTTCATAGTCAACTTCTTGTCTTTGACGATAACCTTTAGTGACTAGCCTCGCTTTATAGGTGATTCACATTACATTCCATGTCAATTTTCTTCTTAAAAATTCACTTGCATCCTATAAGTTTTAAGCTATTGGGTAAATTATCAAAAGTCCATACTTGTTTTCATACATGGAATCCATTTCAAAATTCATAACTTGAAACCATTTTTTAAGATTCTAAACTCTTCAAAGCCTCTTTATAAGTTGTACGCTCATCGTCCTCTATGAAAAATACATTATTATGTTCACTTACGAGAAGTTCATATCTCTCTGGAACACTATGTGTCCTACTTGACATATGAACATGTTGTGTGTTAGAAGGTTCAACTATTGCCTCATTTTTGTGGACAATAGTTTTGAGTTCAGGCAGTTGATCTACATTTGTTTGAGCATTATGAACTTCATCAAGTTAAACTTTGCTCTCACTGTCTTTTCTTAAAAGAAACTCTTTCTCTAAATAGCAACTTGCTTTAAGATAAAAACGTTTTGCTTTAAAGCATTATAGAATTGATATCCAATTGTTTCCTTATGATATCCTATAAATAGAGATATATTAAATTTTGCTTTAAGCTTGTCTGATTGAATCCACTTCACATAAGCAGGATAAACCCAAACTTTCATATGAGAGAGGTGGGGCCTTTTGTTAGTCCACATCTTATATGGAGTAACTTCAACTGCCTTAGAAGGTACTTTGTTTGTCACATAAACAACAATCTTAAGTGCATAACTTGAAAAGGATTTTGGTAGATCTACTAAGCCCATTATTGAAGTTTCTATATCCAACAAGGTTTAGTTTCTCCTTCAGTCTCACAATTATGTTACAGTATGTAAGGTGGAATTCACTGGGATACTATCCCATTATCTCTAAGATAAGTTAGAAACTCCTCGTTCAAGTATCCACCACCTCGATCCGATCGAAGTGTCTTAATACTTCTACCGAGTTGTTTTTATACTTCATGTGCAAATTGTTTAAACATTTCAAACGCTTCAAACTTGTATCTTATTAGACACACATACCCATATCATGAATAATCATCAATAAAAGCAATGAAATACACAAAATCACCCCTGGCATGAATGGACATCATACCATATACATCAGATTGTATTAGGTCTAATAACAAAATCATTTGTTCACCCTTTCCTTTAAAAGGCAATTTAGTCATCTTACCTAGCAAGTAAGATTCATATGTGTCGTATGATTCGTAATCAAGTGATCCTAGGCTACCATTCTTGTGTAGCTTAATCATGTATTTCTAACTTATATGGCTAAGTCGACAATGCCATAAGTAAGGTGATTTTAGGTTATCTCATTTTTCTCTTTTATTTTTATTGATATTTAAAATTGGATTACACATATCTAATATTTAAATTCCATTGCACAATGTAGCAGTACCATACAACATTTCATTCAACTTAATTGAACAACCATTGCTTTAAAAAGTTAAATGAAATCGTGCTTTATTAAGACATGAAATAGATAGAATGCTTTTAGTCACAATAGGTATATAGTTGCAATTTTCCAACACTAACTCTAGCCCACTAGGAAGATACAAAACTTAGGTCCCTGTAGCTAATGTAGTAACCTTTGCTTTATTTCCAATATGTAGGTCCATCTCTCCCTTCTTGAGTGGTCTTCTATCCCTTAGACCCTGCATATCAACACATATGTGTGAGCCACATCTGGTATCTAATAACCAAATGTTATGATCACAAATAGTATTTAACTCAATGACATATAACATACCTGAAAAAAAAGGTGGGATATCTAATGCCTTCTTCTACTTCAGTGACTCTAGATAAGCTTCACAGTTTCTCTTCCAATGTCCTTCCTTGTTGCAATGGAAGCATATCCCCTTTGATGTTGTCTCTTTTTCCTTCTTGTTGGCTACACCTCCCGCTAGCTTCTTAAACTTTTTCTTCTTCTTTTGGTTCTTCTTTTAGGAATCAAAAGTAGAGTCCACTAGCATCATAGCCTTACTGTCTTTCCTGTCAGTCTGCTCAGCCATTTTGAGCAGATTAATTGGCTCAAGTGTCATCCTGGATATTTGGTTCATCTGATAGTTAAGCCCAAACTGTAAGTAACTGTCGGTCAAACCATTCAGAATTAAGTCTATACTTAATTCATGATCTATAATGAAACCCAAACTGCGTAACCTTTCAATATATCCATTCATCTTTAGCGTATACTGCATTGGAGATGATCCCTCAGCCATCTTTGAATGGAAAAGCAACCCTAAGTGCTCAAAGCTCTCTGATCGAGCTTGCTATTCTAATAGTTCCTTCAAATGGTAGACTATGGTATGAGAATCTATAGCCTCATGCTACTTCTGTAATTCTAGTAACATAGATGCCATCATTATACAGTTCGCCAACTCACTATCATCTAGTAGCTCTTATAAGCTTTCTGATCTTCATCAAATGCATCGACAACAGGGGGATCGGGAAGTGGTTCATCTAGGACATATCTTAGTTTCTTAAATTTGAGAACAATTCTCAAATTCCATAGCCAATCTAAGAAGTTTGGTCCCATTAGTTTGTTGGAATCTAGTAGGGAACGTAGGTTCACACTAGATGACATCAAGTGATTCAATAACCTAGAAGAATAAGAGAAAGTGTTAGAATGTACACTCAATGTGTATCTATAAGGACTTTAACAACATGCATTATGGGTCCACTATTCTTATTTAAGTCCATAGTCCTCACTACAAATTTGAAAAAACTTATAATTTTCTTAATGATTCGATATCTGATATCACCAAGAATGACCTTGCTTTTGCCTAATAAACCATCTTAGGTTAGTCAGCAGGTATCATTCAAACCAATTAATTTGATTTATGCAACTATTGACTTGTGCAATCAACTGTTGATTTAACACACTTATTGGGCCATCAATTCTTTATTTGTATACATCCAATATTTACAACCCAACTTTACCTCTATCTGTGTTACCTTGGGTTTGCCCAACAAATCAACACTTCTGATTGCATGGTTATACACATTAAGTTTTACTATTTATTAAACCTGGTAATTTTCACAAGCATATGGGTTGTTCATGTAGTGCCTAAGGTGTCGATCCCATGAGGAAGCCTAATCTAGTCAAAAAATCTAAGGTCGTACTAAAATTGAAATAATTCAAAATAAAATAAACTAATGCATAAATTCAATCAATCAAATAATTAATTTTTAGAATTGAATTGTAGAAATCTAAACAAGGTAACAAATCACACAAATGAATCCCAAACCAACCTAGAAACTACAAAGTGGGAGAAAGGGGATTTTGATTCGAAATTAACAAAAACCGAATAAATTGTGCAATTATTGAGTTAATGGGTCTAGATAGTCCTAAAAGCAAATTACTCTCTCTTGAGTTATAATTCTTAACCCTAATTGATAATCCCTAATTCAAATTATGGAAATGCGATCTCTTAATTTCCAATGGACCCAAAACCTAGAATTGTTCTAAAATTATCTACTAACCTACTGGGAACCTTTGTTCGATCTCTCGCTACATGACTCTACCAATTTGATTTAATTTTTTATCCCAAATTGATTATTTTTGCTCGACTCACCTTCTTAGTCTATTTCCAAGTTATTAAGAGCTAAATTAAATCACAATTAAATCAATGAAAACACACTCAATCAAACTTTATTAATCTTAAAAATCAAAGCCCAAAGGTGAGTATAAACATAAACTAAACATTCAACACAACCTATTCTCAACACCTATTTCAATTCTATACATGAATAAAACTGAAATAAATAGAAAATACGTGAGGAACAAAGTTGCGAAGGCAGCTACAGTTGGAAACCACCTGTTCTGAGAAGTACGTCACATCAAGCTTCTTCTCCATGTTTCTCTTCCTTCTTCTCCTTCCTCAATCTCTCGATTTCTCTCTAGGTTTTTCCAAAATTGGATAATGTGAGTGCTCTCTTCTTTAGACTCTCCAAAGTTTCTGCATCTATCTCATAATGATGTATTTATACTTGGGATGCTCTAAGTCAAAGTTAGGGTCGAAACAATCAGTAGAACTTGTGAAATTTGAGTTTCTCTATCAGCCTGATGTAGGCCACGATCATAGCCAACGCCTAAACCTTTCTATCATGATCGTGGCCTAATGTGCACATTCGTAGCCTGAATAGAAGCTCTCTATCATGATTGTGCCTAAAGTACACGAACGTGGCCTGGCCACTGCTGGCTTGTCCTTCTCTATCACGATTATGGCCTAGTGTGCCACAATGGTGGGCTATGTCTTTGGCCTGAAACTCCTCGAATCTTCTTTGTTCTTCACTGTTTACCCCAAAATACTAACAAACCCATCAAGGTACCTCAAATATATAATAATTAAGCTCAAAGTCTCATGCCAACCCATAAAACACTTAAACACCTAAACTAACACAAATGCACACTCAACACTCAAATTCACACTAAATACTTAACAAATTAAACCCTAAAATAACATGTAATTTACAACTATCAACTTCTACGCACTTAATAGATTACTTGCCCTCAAGCAAAGAAAACAACAACACACAACAAACACAAAACACACAATGCAATAACACGACAATATCTTTAACGTCATGAAATAAATTTAATCTTGAAGACAATCTGACAAGTTATATCTAATCAATAACAAGCAAAATCTATGTCTAAGGGCTTTGAGCTAAATAGACAATTCAATCAAGATTTAAGTGTTAATTCATTTACCCTTTCTAATTGTACACATACATTAATAAGTCTTTGGTATTTCAGACTTTGTAACTGTTCCATCTAGCAGGTTTTCTTAAGGGAAACATCTTTTTTTTTAATTTTATTTTTTGAACTTGAACTTAGTCTTTTTATGTGAAGGCAAACATTGGTCATGAATGTCGATCCAGTTACTCAGCTAATTCATGTTTAAATAGCTTGGTTGAAAAGTCATTATAGGCATTTTACACGAAGGCACACATTTGTGATGCGTGTCGATCCGATTACTCAGTTATATCATGTTTTCAACTAGCTACTAGTTCTATTCATAACCCAAAGGTCAGTGGAATAATGATTTGTTAAACACAACACAAACTGAACTGAAGGCTAATTTGGGAAAGAAAATTAAAAAAAATTGGGTTCGAAATAAATCCTATAGAGAAGGAGGTGGTGATGGTGTTGGAAATGGCAATTGATCACTTGAAGACTTAAAATATTGATGGAGCTGCTAGATATCTTGGCTCTGGCGTCGTTGTTTCTGCACCACCTCCGCTAGTGTTCTATTGGTTTCAGAAATTGCATCTAAAACCTTCTTCTAGCCTTGTTTCTCTTCTTCCTCATCCTCTAATTTTTCACTAGTTGATTCCTCCTGTGCCTGCAGTGTTGAGCTTAAACTTGCCTGACTAGCCCTAGTCTAAACATGTGTCTTTTTGCTGATATCTCTCAATTCCAAGTTTTTGGAATGTATGATCTCAGCCCGAAATAAGTGAAGATGGTTGAGGAAGTCAAGGGGTGAACTATTAACCCCCTCTGTTCCACACCAAAATGCTCTTTAATGGCAGACACTATGTATCCCATTCCAAGATGGTTACTCAACTTGCGTAAAGTCGCAACAATAGCTTATAGAACATATGTCAATATTCTTGGTGAACTGTTAAACCCCTCTGTTCCATACCAAAATGTTCTTTAATGGAAGACATTATGTATCCCATTCCAAGATGGTTGCTCTGCTTGCGTAAAGTTGCAACAATAGCTTGTGGAATATACATCTATATGCATACTGGAATATTATGTTCCATGCAACATAATTTGAAAAGTTCCTTCGGGGAACACTTGTTGGTTTCTGACTTGTCAGAAACTGGCTGACACATAAATTTGTGCAGCAATAAGTGTTCGCGGGACGTGATAATGTTGTTGTGTGCGTTCTTGGCATAGAAATGCCCAATCCCAGTAAGCTCATTCTAGTATTGAGAGGGACGAAAATCGTCATGTTGATCGACAATGGTGGATTTGAGGAATCCACACATCTCACACACGACATCAATGGTTAATCCATATGCTCATCCTTCCAATCTAAACCACAATTCTTTTGGATTCTTGGGATCAGAAGTCACGATCTTGAAGAATTCTAGTGTAAGCTCATCCAAAATAGTGAATTGAAACCTAGAATTAAGCCCACTGGATCTTCTCGGCTAGGTTTTTTATTCGTTCATGCAATTTTAGGCTATCCAATATATCAAAATCAAAATATTTGACTTCAATTTGTCTAACACGAAGGGATCGGAAACAACTACCTTCCTTGTTAGTATAGATAGGGAATGGTGCTCCGAAGTTCACTGCTTGGTTTCTTCTTCTCCGTCTCATGATTTGTTGTCGTCTATATGGCTCTCATCAGACTGTTTGTTTGATATGTGGCATGATGAGGCAGAGTATGGACGAATTTAGGAAGGTTGAAATTTCTAGTGAGATGTGAGAGTGTTTGAATGCTGAAATTCTAGACAGATAAATTGAAAGTGAAAGTGAAGTTGAAATAAAGTTAGACCTAAATATATAGGTGGTAAAATGGTAAAAAAGTAATAATTCCATTAAAAATTCGCGTCCTCCCATTTACTGCATAGTCGCAGGTTAGGCTATGATCGTGGGGTGTGTCACCACTTCTAAATTTTTGTCCTTTGTTCTTTTTCCAGTCTTTCTTCCTTCACTTCTAATTCTTTTGTGGCCCTCTTCGACCACTCTTTTCGTGCTTGCCCAAATATCCACATAATTTCAAAACCTTATCCTTTTCTCAATTTTTTCAAAACAAAAATAACCCTAAATATAGAATTTCAAATTTCTAACCAAAATTAAACAACAAACTAATTTTTCTATGGATTGCCTCCCATTCAGGATTTCCTTTAACGTCGGTAGTTCACCGCTCCTTTTAGCTCAAGGCGTTTGGAATGAATGGTTTGTTGGTAATGTCGCTATTATTCGCAGAGTTTGTACCTTAGCTACCATATTGCAATTACCATCGTCCGTGCAATTTTCTTTGCCTCGCTTCCTCCTTCGCAAGCACTTCTTTTAGAATGCGCTCCCTAGGTCATTAATGTCCTCCCACTCTCCTTAAGGTTTGGGTTCCTTAGGATCCACTAGAGGGGAAGTAGCTCCATACTCTCTATTGATCACCTTGAATGTTATGTGCTCCTTCCCTATGCATAGAGTTAATTCACGCTTATCCACATCAATAATTAAACGCACAATGGCCAAAAGTGGTTGTCCAAGAATTATTGAGGTGCCCCCAGCTTCGCTAATGTCTAAACTAAAGAAGTCTGTGGGGAAGGCAAATTTACCAACCTTTAATGGTACATCCTAGATAACTTCCAATAGCTTATGTGAAGTTCTATCATCCATCTTGACTAAAAACCTGGTGTGCACCAACTCTTTTAACCCCAGTTTTAGACTAAGATGTAGGGCATCATATTTATGCTCACACCTAAATCTATGAATGCCTTGTCTATAATGATCCTATTGATAGTACAAGGTATGAAAAAGTTCCCTGGCCCCTCCTTCTTGGCTATAGTGGGGGTCGTCTTCCAATAGTCGCTGCTTTCCCTTCTCTGTAATGGACTCCTGTAATTTTAGCTTCATCTGTATTTGTTCTGTCACCTTCTTGACCATGTTTGACTCAATTTCTTGTAACTTCTCCGCTTCCCTCTTCTCATATAACTCCCACTGAGAAAAAAATTGATGTAGAAATATTCGTCGAGTTACTTTAACTGACTTGCTCACGGGCTCCTTTGAAAGGTCTTCTTTACGTTCTCATTTCTCTTCTTCCTCCTCTTGCACTTGTGCTACTTCTCTATCTTGATTCTGAGTAATGATCCTCATACGTTCCTTTCAATTTGACTCGGTGTTGCTTGGAAGAGTTCCAGCACTTCGAGTCGACATTGCCTCTACTAACTGGCCCACTTAGACTTCTAAATTTTGTATAAACAAGGCATTATTCTTAGTTACTAGCTCGAATTTACCCTTGAGCCTCCTTCATGCCTCCTATCTTATCCAAAATCTTATCCAACTTTGACTCCATCGAGCTTGCTTTATCCTATTGAAAGCTTGATTACCCCGGAGGCTTGAATTGCCCTTCATTATTATTGTTCGTCCAAGAAAAGTTTGTGTGGTTCTTCTACCTGGGGTTGTAAGTGTTCTAATAGGGATTGTCGCTTTATCCTAGTCCGAACTGCCCCCTATGTAGATGACTTGCCCCTGCTTATCAACCCTTATCAAGTAGCAGTTCACATTATCATGATCTAACTACCCACATAACTCACACTTCACTTGAACGACTTTAACCTGAGCTGAAGATGACATCTTCATGCTATTGAGCTGTCAAGTCAAGTTTTCAATCTTAGCTTGCATTTCCTTCATCTGATTGCTTGCGAATACTCCCTTCTTCTCTCTAAAATTCATAGGCTACGTACCTTACTCACTCTTACATAAGCAGTTATTGCTCGCCATCTCTTTTATCAACTCCTCTACTTCATCAACTGTCTTCCATATAAAAAATCCTCCTGACACTGCATCTATTACGCCTCTAGAAGGTGGGTTTACTTCATTATAGAATGTCTACAGAAGGAACTCCTTCGGTAGGTTATGGTGTGGCCATCTCCTCTGTAGGTCCTTTTATCACTTCTACGCTTCATAAATTGACTCCCTGTCGCCTTATTGAAAACTTGTAATTTCCTTTAGATCTTCATCGTGGTCTTTGTCAATAGGAAGTACTTACTGAGAAAGGCATGCATTAGTTACTCCTAGGTCGTGATGTTAGCGGGGCTCAGTGAATGATACCAAGCCTTCACTCTATCTCTAAGTATGAAAGGAAATAGCCTAATCCTAACCATATCCTCCGACATCTGATGATATTGGAAAGTATCGTAGATCTCAAGGAAGTTTATGATGTGGGCATTTGGATCCTTGTTTGCGAGTTCATAAATTTGCATGTTTTGTTGAAGTATGTTAAAAAGTACAGGTTTAATCTCAAATGAGGCCACTTGAATAGGTGGCCTAGCTACTCCTTAGATAATGGGTTAAACCCTGACCTTATAACGTCTATGAGGATCTGTTGTTGCCATCCAAGGTTCACTTCTTGATCCATGTTCCTCTAAAATTCTTCAACAATTGTTGACTTTTCTATCTCTTCTTCTTCTTCTCGTCAAGCTTTCCTAAAGGTTCAATCTAATCGTGCCATGTTTAACTCTACTGCCTTAGCTACACAACTCGAACCCCTCGTGACAAGAAAGAAAAAGAAAGTAAAATGCAAGAGCACAATTCCTAAGTAGAATCAAAGAAATAAAAACAAAAATTAAAACTACTTTAATGACTTAAACTATAGAACTAAATGTTGCCTTCCCTTATAACAGTGCTAAAAACTTGATCGCAAGGTTATGCACGCTAAGTATTGCTATTTATTAACCTTGGTAATTTCTACAAGTGCACGGGTTGTTCACGAAATACCTAAGGTGTCAATCCCACAAGGAAGCCTAATCTAGTACTAAAATCTAAGGTCATATTAAATTTTTAATAATTCAAAATAAAATAAACTGATGCAGAAATTAAATCAAAAAAAATTAATTTTGAGAATTGAATTGCAAAATTCTAAACAAGGTAACAAATCACACAAACCAATCCCAAACCAGCCTAGAAACTACTGAGTAAAGAGAAAGGGGATTTTGATTCGAAATTAATAAAACCTAATCAATTGTACAATTATCAACTTAACGGGTCTAGACAGTCCTAGAGTGATTTACTCTCTCTCGAGTTATAATTCTTAACCGTAATTGATAATCCCTAATTCAAATTATGGAATTGTGATCTCTTGATTCATAATTGACCCAAAATCTAAATTAGTTCTAAAATTATCTACTAACCAACCGGGAACCTATGTTTGATCTCTTATTACATGATTCTACCAATTTGATTTAATTCTTTTCCTATTAATTCACCAAACTCTCGTTAGCCCAAATTGATTATTTTCACTTGGCTCACCATTTCATTCTATTGCCAAGTTATTAAGAGCATAAATTAAATCACAATTAAATCATGAAAACACACTCAGTCAAATTTTATTAATCTAAAAAATCAAAAACCCAAAGGTGAGTATAAACACAAACTTAACATTCAACACAACCTATTCTAACCACCTATTTCAATTATATATATGAATAAACTGAAATAAAAGGAAAATATGTCAGGGATAGAGTTGTGGAGGTAGCGGCAGTAGGAAACCACTTGTTCTGTGAAGTACGTCACGTCAAGCTTCTTCTCCATGTCTCTCTTCCTTCATATCCTTTCTCAATCTCTTGAGTTCTCTCTAGGTTTTTCCAAAATTGACTAACATGAGTGCTCTCTTTTGTAGACTCTTCAAAGCTACTACATTTGTCTCATAATGATGTATTTATACTTAGGATGCTTTAGGTCCAAGTCGGGGTCAAAACGGTACGAAAAATCTTATGAAATTCTATTTTTTTGTCAGCACGATGCGAAACACAATCGTGGCCCTCACTGACACAATCGTGGGTAGCGCCTAAAGCTTTCTATCATGATGATAGTCTAATTTGCACAATTTTAGCCTAATGGGAAGCTTTCCATCATGATCGTGCCTAAAGTGGACAACCGTGGCCTGGCTATTACTGGCTCGTCCTTCTATGTCACGTTCATGGTAGGCTATGTCTTTGGCCTGAACTCCTCAAATCTTCTCTATTCTTCACCGTTTACCCTGAAACACTAACAAACCCATCAAGGTACCTCAAATATATAACAATTAAGCTCAAGGACTCTTACTAACCCATAAAAACATTTAAACACCTAAACTAACACAGTTAACATATAAATGCAAACTCAACACTCAAATTCACACTAAATACATAACAAATTAAACCTTAAAACATCATGCAATTCACAACTATCAGCTTTAGTTAGGATCAACCCATTAAGCTGAAAATCTAATTTCCATAGTTTGATGATATTCGTGTAAGTGGGTATTGGTTTGTCCAATAACCCAACTTTAAATGAACTCTGAATCTTGCCATATCAATGGAAGGTGTAAGTCCTAATATTTCGATTGAGGGATTTGTTCTATGGTCTCATCAATACAAGGATGATTTTGTCTGTGTATATCATATATATACATTTAGATTGTGGAAAACTCAATTAAATTGAGCCTATGTCCATAACTACCCTTAAAATGCATTTAATGCATGTATCACACAAAGGATGTTTAATTTAGGTTGTGACTTGACTAGGCATCTAAAGTTCGTGATTTGATTCAAATTTTGAACCTAATCTGGTACTAATGTTAGTATTGACTAATCTAAATTATGAATGTGATTCAATTAAGAACCCTAAAATTTAATTATTTTCATGTCCAAATTAAACACTTTAATCCTTGTATATATGTCGTTATCTAGTCACACTAGAAATGCTATGCTCTACTTGGATTAATTCTAAATTAATCCCTAGGGTTTCTGAAACTCTCATAAACCAATTAGTCCTCTACAATATCCCCAAGTCATCTCAAATTTATCTAAACAATTTTGTCACATACAAAAATTATCTTGATGGCCAAAATCATTAAGATAAATAAGTTAACCCACTTGACAGTAATGAGATCGATTCGACGATTGAAAAATTTTTGACACCCTAATTTTAAGTACATATATTAAGTATGTTATTACCATCAAAATAATATGTATCTTATCGTACAAGAAGCTTATTTAGGTCTCATAACCAAAAGACATACATTATAAGTCGTTAAGTCAACTCCATCAACTTTTAAAAAGTTGACTTTGACTTTATTTAATAATTGAATCAAATTCAATTAATTCAAGAAAAATTCTAGAGTCTTATACACATTCTAAATATTCCTAATAAAAAATTGCAAAACCTAATTCTTAGGAATTATTTATTAATAAATCACAAACAGTTGGAACATCACATGTGTATGACACTTGTCACATTACTTATAACACTAGTAAAACATTACAACATGCAAGCTTGAGATAATCACTTTAACAACAAGTGTCATGCATCTAATACATGTGGAAACAACTCATATTGCAAGTGCATGCATAAAAGATATTAAAAAAGTTTTATAAAACTTTATATGGAATTTTCATGCATACATCTTCATCACATTTCCAGAATTTCCAGAACTTCATATATACTTCAAGGTGAAGCTAAATTCTTAATAAAATAACAAATAACATTGAATTGCATTTTATTTTTACAGAAATATAAAATAATATCTTATAAAAATTTCTAAGAAAGAAAATTAGAAAAAAGTTCTATAATTATTACGATATTTACAAAATCAACACATGCATTCAGTTTTCTAGAAATTCTCAAAAGTCAACATATGAACAGTCTAGATATTAATTCGAAATAAAATAGCAAATAACCTTCAATTGCAATTTCATTCTATAAAAACATAATATAATATCTTATAAAAATTTCTAAGAAAAAATAAGAAAAAGGTTTATATATTTTAGACGAATTATTTCAAATCAATATGCAAGTCGGTCACAACTTAGCAAACACTTTACACATGTTCAATACATCATCTATAACATGCATAAACTTACTCTGATACCACTCTAGGGTTAGCCATGGTTGCATACATCACATGCAAGCATATGTAGAGGAAGTGTTGAAATCAAGATTCCCACACCATGATAACCTGAAAACGGTAAGATCTACCTTACATGTAAGAATATGTAAAGAACATGAAATAACAAAACCTTTTTACCTTTGTTTCTCCTCCTTTCTTATTTCTTCTCCTTGTTTGGGTTGTTACAAACACCAAACCCTTCCTTGATCACCCAAGAACACGTAAATAAGAAAGATGAAACAATGCGTAAGGGTGTTAGAACACCAAGCTAGATGAATTCAAATAGATGTTTAAATGAAAGATTGATCAAGGCTATCTTGCATGCATGTTGACTTATATAACAATTGCTTAAATTACATGAGGATAACTCAAGAACACTTCTCACTCATGCTAGAACTCTTCTAGGGCCCTTATCAACTCACTAATGTGTGTAAGAAGTTAATAAGCCTTGCGTACATAAGTGAATAACTCACTTATATACAAATTAGTACCTTCTATCACGATCGTGATCATTTTAAAAAATTAGGCTCCCCTTCAGCTACGATCATGGCCTTCTTTAAATTGGTCATACATACTATGTTTTCCATCTAATCTTTTATAAGTGTGACCTTACATTCTTGGTTATTTAAGGCACTTGAATTAACTTTTAATTCAAGCAAATAATAAAGGGTTTCATGATGCCAATTTATTGGAATATAAGTGGACTAACATACGAACTCTTCAGTAGTTAATTATCCAACTTATGAACCTTTCCATAGTCAATTACTATGCAATTCATCCTTTCACCATACTTTACCCCACTTGGTTCAGAGCATGGGCTATGTCTTAACTCCCACTAAACTAACTATATCACATCTAGTCCAAGTGATGTTAGTTCTTGTCCTAGGATCTCATTACTCTATCTATCATTGAAGACTCTCTTTATGACACATAACTGCTCTTGCCAAAGACTCCCGAGTAATGACTCCAAAAAGAAGCTGTGGGTATCATCTCCTTCTATCAGTAGTGGTGAATCCTTTATTGGCTACCTGATTACCTTCGAATGTTAATAGTTCTACCCAATCACCACTTTAAGAGTGACCTCTTCTTGAGGTAACAAAGAATGATGTCGAAGCACAGCAATAGTATCTAAGATATCCTTAGGTACCTCAAGTCTATGGATATTTGCACCATTCTTATGATGAGATTAATCATTGACATTCGATAGATCATCCATATGACGATCTCGTAGCAGGTCATCGAATGTACTTACTTCTCTTACTAAGCATCCACATGATAACTCTAATCATCTCATGTTTACTGTTTATGAGATCTACTGCTTGAGCAAATCAAGAAGCATATTATGTGCCAGTCTGTCTGAATTAATAATGTCCTGTCTTATTAGTCTTATGACTAGGGATTATTTAAATACTAACATAATTGCACATGATAGGAATCTCATTATCATGATCTCATCATGATTTCCTGCATGTTATGTTTTGTGTTATGGACTTCATTAATTCAATTTAAGATCAACATCAATTTATGATAGGAATCTCATTATCATGATCTCATCATGATTTCCTGCATGTTATGTTTTGTGTTATGGACTTCATTAATTC
>JAOSBN010162453.1:0-27229 GCA_027563595.1 Erythroxylum suave | reverse complement strand
AATTTAAGATCAACTTCAATTTATATATAAAGGAATATCAAGTTAACGGAAAAATCCTTTCTCTTTGTTAATCAAAATAAAGTTAGTAAAAAATTACTAAAGGTGATTGCCTTTAGAGCACTACTCTAACATCATAGCCTTCATTCTCTTTAATATTCCAGTCTTTGGGCCTTCCTCATCAAGTAAGACATCTCTACTCATTATCCATTAATAGGATTTCAAAATTTGTAACCTTTAAACACTTTATTATAACTAATAAAGACTAGCTTTTGACTTTTGGTATAAAGTTTGGTAAACCCTTTTTCCAAAGACTCACTGGTGCTTTAGACTTGGTTTTCTTTCATTCTATGCTTTTATTAAGTACTTTCAGAGACACTCCTGTTAGATAGATATAGTATACAACTTATAGCTTCAACCTAGAACTCCTTCGGCCTCTTCGTGCTTTTTAGCATGGTTCTTGCTATGTCAAGAATTATTATTGTCTTTTAGTTATGCCATCTTATTTTAGAGACCTTGGCATGATTAAAGGATGACATATGAAATTATGTTCACAGTAGTTATTGAATTCTTTGGATGTGAACTCTTCTCTTTTGTCAGATCTTATGACTTTAATTTCATAGCCACTCTTACACTTCTTAAATATGATGAATGCCGCCAATTTTTCTTTGAGAAAATATGCTCAAGTTTTAAAACTAAAATCAACAGTGAAGAGTAGAAAATACTTGTTTTTCCTATAAGAACTTGGATTTATCTATTCAAAAATATCTATATATATGAGCTCTAATGGCTTTTTTACTCTTGATGTAGTTTCGTTTAGAAAGCTTTTTGTGGTTTGCTTTCCATGGAGCCTTCACATAGTTGATTATGAAGATCAATGGAAGCCAAACCATTTACAATCCCCTTTCTTGAGAGAAAATTTAAGTTATTAAATTTATATGAACAAACCTCAAGTTAAGCTAAAAATCCTTCTTTACATATGTTTAAAGGCATTTAACAAAATCATTTTAATTATCTGAGGAGAATAATTTATTTCTTGTTATTCACACTTTGATTATCAATTTTTTTCTCTCATCCATTATCTTGTAATGTCTATTTTTAAATTTGATCTCATGGTTTTTCTCTAAAAGCTACGCTACAATTAAGATATTACATTTCATATAGTGTAAATAATAGATGTCATAAATAAATATATGCTTACCTTCATTTAGGTAAAAAAAAATAATACCTCTTGCTTATACAAGAACTCCAGAGCCATTTTCAAACGTTATAGCACCTTGTATTCTTTTATAACCTTATCTTGTTCTTTTCTTGCTTACATTATGTCATTAACAAGGTGAATTTTGAGCAAGTATTAATCTTATAAATCCTTTAACATTCCGCAAGCAAATAGGTCATAGCATAATATAAGAGGTATCTATCCCACAAGGAATAATTAAACTAATCAAATCCTAATTTGTCAAAGGCCTAAAAGTATAATTAAAATGAAGAAAAAGCCGAAAATTAAGCAATTGAATATGGATAGATTGACAACGAAATTGTAAAATTTACACAAAGAAATCAAAATTGTGCACAACCAATTAACAATTGGAAACTTACACAAGGAACATTAACAAATAATAGGACAAGGGGATTTATCCTATCACCTAATGCTAACATAATCAATTGTAAGTTAATTTGTTATGGATCCTAGAAGTTTAAAGGGTGATTACTCACTCTCTCGAGTTATAATCATTTAACCCTAAATCATGAATGTTAGAATAGCCATGGTTGTATGCATCACATGTACGCAAATGTAGCAGAAGTGTCGAAATCAATATTTCGACACCATGACACCCCCAAAACACAAAAATCATACGTGCATGCAAAGATACATAGACAACATGAAATAACAAAACTTTTTACTTTTTATATCTCCTCCTTCTTGTTTGTTCTCCTTGTTTAGATTGTTGTAAACACCACAACCTTCCTTAATCTCAAAGAACACGTATTGATGGAAGAATAAACATTGTTTTAGGGTTTTTAGAACACCAAACTTGATGAATTCAACTAGATGTTTAAGATGATGAAAATAGGTCAAGGATCTTGTTGCATGCACTTTGATTCGTACAACAATTGTATGAATTGCAAGAACAAGACTAAAAACACCTCTCACTCTCTCTAGAACTCTTTTAGAGCCCTTTCTCTATCAATTGAGGGTGTAAGAAGTGAAGGAAGCTCATGTACATAAGTGAAGAACTCACTTATATACCATTTCGTGCCCTCTGTCACGATCGTGGCCACTAAGCCACAATTGTGGCCTGCTTAAATTAGAACATACACACTTGTTTTTTATCTGATCTTTTATGCGTGTGACCCTCAGGTTCCTAGTTATTTTAGGGAATTAAATTTACTCTTAATTCAATCAAATCATGAAGGATTTCATGATGCCATTTTGCTAGAATATAAGTGGATTAAAAAATGAACTCTTCAATAGTTAATTATCCAACTTATGAACCTTTCTATAGACAATTACCGTGCAATTCATCCTTTCACCATACTATACCCCACTTGGTTCAAAGTATGGGCTATGTCTCAACTCCTACTAGGCTGACTACAACACATCTGGTCCAAATGATGTTAGTTCTTATCCTGGGATCTCATTACTCTATGTGTTATTGAAGACTCTCTTCATGACACATAAGTATTCTAGCCAGAGACTCCTAAGTATTGACTCCAACAAGAGGTCGTGGGTATCATCTCTTTCTATCAGGAGTGGTGAATACTTTATTGGCTACCTATTTACCTTCAAATACCAATAGTTGTACCAAACCACCACCCTAAGAATGACCTCATCTTGAGGTAACAAGTAATGATGTCAAAGCATAAGATTGATATCCAAGATATCCTTGAGTACCTCAAGTGTAAGGATATTTACACCATTACTACGATAAGATTAATCACTGACATTTGATAGATCATCCACATGATAATCTCACAGCTTGTCATCTAATATACTAACTACCCTTAGTAGGCATCCATATGTTAACTCTAAGCATCTCATATTTACAGTTTATAAGATCTACTACTTGATCAAATCAATAAGTATAACATGTGGTAGTCTGTCTAGATTAATAATATCCTGTCTTATCAATTCTATGACTAGGGATTGTTTAGATACTAATATAATTGCACATGATAGGAATCTCATTATCACGATCTCATCATGATTTCCTTCATGCTATGTTTTGCATCATGGGCTTCATTAATTCGATTTAAAATCATCATCAATTCATATATAAAAAGAATAACAAATTAATGAAAAATTCCTTTCACTTTATTGATCAAAATAAAGTTTGTACAGAAGTGCTAAAGATGATTGCCTTTAGAGCATTGCTCTAACAATCTCCCACTTGCAGTAAAGCCAGTCACCTTTGTATCTAATACCATAAGCGAGTACATAAGAATCAAATTTTTCTTAAGGAAGTGGCTTAGTTAAAGGATCAACGATGTTCTGATCTGTGGGGTTTCTATAAATCTTCACATAACCTTTATCAATGATCTCCCTAATCAGGTGATATCTCCTGAGTATGTGCTTGGACCCCTGATACGACCTTGGTTCCTTGGCTTGAGCAATAGGCCCATTATTGTCACAGTACATCGATATTGGGTCTACTATACTAGGAACCACTCCAAGTTCAATGACGAACTTCTCAATCCAAATAACTCCCTTTGTGGCTTCCGCAGCTGCAACGTACTCTAATTCAGTCGTCAAATATGCAGTTGTCTCTTCTTTTGAACTCTTCTAACCGACTGCTCCACCAATCAGTATGAAAACATAACCTAACTGGGATTTGGAGTCATCTTGGTTAGATTGAAGACTGGCATCTGGATGTCCACTCACTACGAGATCTCCTTTTCCATATATTAAGAATACATCCCCAGTCCTTCTCAAGTACTTTGGGATATTCTTGACAGTCACCCAGTGATCCTCATCAGGATCTAATTGATATCTGCTCGTAACACTTAGAACATACTATATATCGAGTCTTGTACGTAACATAGCATATAAGATTGATCCAACTATTGAATCATATGGGATCATGCTCATGCGAGTCCTTTCATCTTGTGTCGTTGGACACATAAATTTCTAGGGTTTTATCCCATAAGTCATGGGAAGAAACCCTCTCTTGAACTGCTCTATGCTAAACCTGTTTAGCACTTTGTCTATATATGTTGACAGTGAAAAAATTTTCTTTGATCTATCTCTATAGATCTTTATTCCTAATAAACAAGTTGCTTCTCCAAGGTCTTTCATAGAAAAATTCTGGGACAAGCAAACTTTAACTAATTGCAAATTTGTGACATCATTTCCTATTAGTATATAACATCCACATATGACACAAGGAATATGATACCCCTCCCACTAACCTTCTTGTACACACATGGTTCACCAAGATTTTATGAGAAACCAAAATATTTTGATTATCTCATTAAATTGGATGTTCTAACTCCTAAATACTTGCTTCAATCCATAATGGATTTTTGAAGCTTACATGCATTTCTGCCATCTCTGGATATGAAGCCCTCAAGTTGTGTCATATATACATCCTCAATAAGGTTTTCATTTAGGAACACCATTTCACATCCATTTTCCATATTTAATAATCACATTGAGAAGCAATGGCTAGGAGAATTCTAATGAATTTAAGCATAGCTACGAGGCTAAATGTCTAGTCATAGTCAATTCCTTTTCTTTCATGATATCTTTAGTGTCGATTTTCTTCTTGAAAATTTGTTTGCACCCTATGGGTTTTAATCCTTTGGGTGGGTTAACCAAAGTCCACACTTGGTTTTCAAACATGGAATCCATTTCAAATTTTATGGCTTGAAGCCAATTTTTAGATTCTGAACTCTATAGAGCCTCTTCACAGGCTATATGCTCATCATCCTCTATAAGCAATACGTCATTTTGTTTATTAACAAGAAATCCATACCTCTCTAGAATCCTTGCATATCCTACTAGACCTATGAACATGCTATTGTCAGAAGGTTCAACTATTGTCTCATTTCTTTGTTCAACAGTTTCGGGTTCAGGTTCAGACAGTTGATATTCATCTGTCTGAGCATCATGAACTTCATCAAGTTCAATTTTTCTCCCACTATCTTCTCTTAGAAGAAACTCTTTCTCTAAAAAGATAGCATGCTTTGAGACAAACATCTTTTACTCTAAATCATTATAGAATAGATATCTAATTGTTTCCTTAGGATATCTTATAAACAGACATTTATTAGACTTCACTTTAAGCTTGTCCAATTGAATCCGCTTCTCATAAGCCAAACAACCCCAAACAGCTAATGTAGCAATTCTTGCTCCATTTCCCACACGTAAGTCCATCTCTCCCCTCTTTAGCAGTTTATTATCCTTGAGACCTTGCACATGAACATATATATGTGAGCCACATCCAGTATCAAATACCCAAATGTTATGATCAGAAATAATATTTACCTCATTGACAAACAACATACCTAAAGTAGATGGTAGGCATCTAATCCATTCTTTTGCTTTAGTGACTCTAAATAAGCTTTGCAGTTCCTCTTCCAATTCCCTTCCTTGTTGCAGTGGAAGCATATCCCCTTTGGTGTTGTTTACTTCGCCTTCTATTTGGCTACACCTCCTACTAGCTTCTTGGATTTCTTCTTCTTCTTTTGGTTGTTCTTTCAAGAACCTGAAGCAGAGTCCACCAGCATCATAGTCTTACTGTCCTTCTTGAAAGTTTGTTCAACTATTTTGAGCAGATTAATCAACTTAAGAATCATTGTGCATATTTGGTTCAACCGATAGTTAAAAATGTGAATAACTATTAGTCAAACCAGTCAAAATTAAGTCTATGCTTAATTCATGACCTATAGTGAAGCCCAAAAAGCCCAATCTCTCAATATATCCATTCACCCTCAATTCATATTGCATTGGAGATGATCCCTCGGCCATCTTTAAACAAAAAAGTAACTTTGAGGTCTCGAACCTTTCAGACCGAGCTTGCTCATCAAATAGTTTCCTCATATGGTAGACTACTGTATGAGCATCCATAACCTCATACTGTTTTTGTAGCTTTGGTGATATAGAGGCCAGTATTATACAGTTAGCCAATTCACTATCATCTAGTAGCTTCTTCTAAGATTTCTAACCTTCATCAGATGCATCAACAACAGGGGGATCAAAAAGTGGTTCATCTAGGACATATCCTAGTTTCTCAAATTTGAGAACAATTCTCAAATTCCTTAGCCAATTGTTTAGTCCAATTCATATAGGTATTTAGGCCATATTTACATTCATTTTGCATATCCATTCACTCATTTTAGTAACATTTTTAGGTTAATTTATTTATTTTCATTGAGTTTGTTATTTATTTTAATTTTCTTGTTTCTTCATAGAAAGCATGAGTTTGGCCTCAAATTAGACCCAAGATTTTGTTCACTGCACGTCCATCTAAATTGAATAATTTTGCATGACCTAACATGAAATTAAAAAATTAGAAGCAAGTATGAAGAAAACACATGGTGCAAGTGGATTAAAAACAAGAGATAAAATGCCAACACATAACAAAAGGCAAAATGGTTGTGGAGAGGAGGATAAAAGACGTTTTGATGTTTACGTTTTTAATTGGAAAATCAAGGCTAGACAAAATGTGGCAACTAATAGACCACGTATGCGGAAGACACAAAAAAAATGCAACACAATGGGGGGAACGTTTTAGGTTTTTAAATTGGGGACACGCGAGGATCTCACAACAGCAAGAAAGGAAACTTGACACCGCATCTAAGACTTGGTCGCTGGAGGCTGACGAACGAAGGCACCATAAGCTGGGAGGCACAACGCTGAGTAAGGACTGGAGCTGCTACGTTTGGAGAGACCTGACACAAGGACTAGAACAAAAAAAAAATAAAAAAGACCTAGACTCGTGTACGAGACCCATTCTAGACTTGGGTTTTTAACGTTTGTGTTCAAGACTCAACTGAGTTCTTCCTTCCTTATTCCTTTAATGTCTATTTACTTTAATTTGATATTTATTTTGATGAACATGAACATGATTGAGTAGATTTCTTGTTAGGTTTCAAAGTTGGGATGTAGTTTTCAAATTTCTATATGATTTGATTTTAGATTTTACTTGATAAAATTGATTTGTGACTGTTGATTCTTATTTTAAGTATTATTGCGCCTGTTATATGTTAGGCCTCACATAATTTGTGTCGAAATTATTGGTTGAAGAACTGAAAGGTGAAAATCGGTAGATAAAAATCTTAATGGGTTTTAGTTAATTTCATGAGCCACAATAGTCGGGATTGATTTTAACTAAGATACTTCTTTGACATCACAATAGAAAATCATAGATAATTTAGATCTAGTTTCCTTCAACGTTTAGGGATCAAGATTATTGAATGAACTAGAAGAGAATTATTAGAAGTCAATTACGAAACCAAATTTGAAACTTGCCTTTTACATATTTGATCTATTCCTTACAATCATAAATTGTGCAGTTATTCTGTTTGTTTTAGGATTAGTTTTAGTCATTTGTTAATTAATTAATTTCTCAATAATCAGCATTTAAGTGATCAGCCCAAATAATTGAATGGTTTTAGCCTAGTAATTGTTCAGTAACTCCCTGTGGATTGATAGTCTTACTTCCTTATTTACTTGCGTGACCCGTACTTACGAGGCCTCGGACACCAATCTAAGAAGTTTGGCCCCGTGAGTTTGTTGGAATCTAACAAGGAGTGTAGGTTCACACTAGAGACATCGTGGTGATTTAATAACGTAGAAGAACGAGAGAAAAGTTAAAATGTACATTAATACATATCCATAAGGACGTTAATAACATGCATTATGGTTCCCACTATTCTTATTCAAATCCATAGCCCTCACTACGAATTCGAGAAAACTTATAGTTTTCTTGATAGGTCGACATCCGTTAACACCAAGAATGAACTTGGGTTTTCCTGACAAGCCACCTTAGGTCAATTAGTAGGTATCATTCATACCAATCGCATAAATTTATGCAACTATTGACTTGTGCCATCAACTGTTGATTTAAAACGTTCATTGGGTTATCAACCCTTGATTTATACACATCCCATGTATATTGCCCAACAAATCAATGCCAGTTAGGACTAACCCATTAATCTAGAAATCTAATTTCCATAGGTTTAACATATTCATGTAGCGTGGGCTTGGGTTTGCCCAATAACTCAACTCTAAAAGAACTCTGGTTCTTGCCAAATCATTGGAAGGCGTAAGTCCTAACATTCGATTGAGGGATTTGTTTTTTGGTCTCATCAATACCTTGAAGCTATGTCCACTATTACCGTTAAAATGCATCTAATGTATGTATCACGCAAAGGAGGTTTAATTTAGGTTGTGACTTAACTATGCATCTAAATTCATGAATTGATTCAACTCTTGAACCTAATCGGGTACTAGTCTTTGTCTTGGCTAATCCAAATTATGAATATGATCCGATTAGGAACCCAAAAAAATAATTATTTTGATGTCTAGATTAAACACTTTAATCCTTGTATTTGTGCCTTTATCTAGTTAAACTTTAATAAAATGAGTCGATAGCTCCCATAGCTCCATGGTTCGAAGGTCTGGATCCAGGTGCTATGCTCTACTTGGATTAATTCTAAATTAATCCCTAGGGTTCCCGTACACCAATTATTCCTCTATAATATCCCTAGGTCATCTCAAATTTACCTAAAAAATTTTGGCACATGCCAAAATTATCTTGAGGGGCAAAATCATCATTATAAATAAGTTAACCTAGTAGACATCAAAGAGGCCAATTCAATGTTCGAAAAATTTTTGGAATCCTAATTTCAAGCACATGCATTAAGTATGTTATTTCCATCAAAATAATATATATCTTATCATATAAGAACCTAATTTAGGTATCATAACTGAAATACATATATTATAAGTCATTAGGTAAGTCAAATTCATCAACTTTCAGAAAGTTGATCAATGCTGACTTTAACTTTATTTATTAATTGAATCAAATTCAATTAATTATGGAAAAATTACAGAGCGTTATACGCATTCTAAATGTTTCTAATAAAAAATTCTACCTAATTCTTAGGAATTATTTATTAATAAATAGGAAAAAGTCAGCTCATCACATGTGTGTGACACTTGTCATATTACTTCTAACGACAAGTGTTATACATCTCATACATGTGGAAACTTCTCATCTTGCATGTTCATGCTTAAAAATTATAAAAAAAAATTTATAAAATTAATCAGGAATTTTTCATGCATGCATATTCATCACATTTCCAGATTTTCCTTAACTTCAAACATGCATCAAGCTAAAAATTAATTCGTAAAAAAATAGAAAATGACATTCAGTTACATTTTCCTTTTACAAAAACATCTTATAAACATTTCAGTGAAAAAAACAGAAAAAAATTTCTAGAATTAATAAGAATTTTTTTGAAAGTCAACTCATTCAATCAGTTTTCCAGAAAATCCCACAAATCAACATATGAACAATCTAGATATAAATTCGAAATAAATTAGCAAATGATCTTCAATTGCAATTTACTTTTATAAAAACATAATATAACATCTTATAAACATTTTTTAGAAAGAAAAATAGAAAAAAAATTTACAATTTAAACGAATTTTTACTAATCAACATATAAGTCAGTTACAACCCGGCAAACACTTTGCACATGTTCAATACATCATCTTACGCATGCATAAACAAGCTCTAATACCATTGTTGAGTTAGCCATGGTTGCATGCATCGCATGCATATGGATGCAGCGAAAGTGTCAAAATCAATATTCCAATGCCATGACAACCCCAAAACACAAAAGTCACGCCTGCATGTAAAGATATGTAAAGAACATGAAATAACAAAACTTTTTACCGTTTTTATCTCCTTCTTGTTTCTTCTCCTTGTTTGGGTTGTTGCACACACCAAATCCTTCCTTGATCTTAACACACAATGATGGAAGAATAAACAATGTTTGAGGGTTTTTAGAACACCAAACTTGATGAATTCAACTATATCTTCAAGATGATGAAAATAGGTCAAGGATCATGTTGCATGCACTTTGATTCATACAACAATTGTATGGATTGCAAGAACAAGACTTAAGACACTTCTTACTGATGGCCCTGAATTTTTTTATTTATCTAAGAATGATTTAAATGAAGTGTGAGGTTTTGAAGTTTTTGGAGTTTAATTACTATGTTAATGTTGGTAGGATTTTACTATATGGTTTAGTTGTATAAAAGTATTAAGAAGGTTAAAGGGTATTTTTGAAAGATCACTTAAGATTAAAAGCATGAAGATTTAAAGTAAGGGTAAAGATGACTTTTAGTACTCATTAAGGGTAGAATTGGAAGAGGGAAAAGTGTGTCTTGTGCATTAGAAGGAGAAAAACGTGAATGAAGAGATAGTGAAGTGAAAAACATGAAAAAGAGAGAGAGAAGTGAGGGTTTTGGTCATTAGAGAGAAAAAGGAAGAAGAAAGGTTAGGGTTTCAATTTTCTTAGTTTTAAAGAGTGATTTTGAAGTTGTACTAGAAGGGAAAAATAAAGAGGAAGATTAGACCTTCCATTTGAGTCAAGAGCCTCATTAATTGGTGAAGATTCAAGGTAAGTTGATGTTTAAATGTTTGGATTTTTGAAAGGGTATGGTACATGAAGCTTAAGGAATGCATGGGTTTAAGTGTTCTAGGATCAATTTTAGTGTATATATTTCTTTGAGTTCTTAATTGGAAGTCTTATTGAATTGGGGATTTTGACCAATATTGAAGGAAATCAAGAGGAGGGGCAAGAAGAGCAAGAAGAGAGGCATCTTAGAGCAATTGTTAAGCAAGGAATTCAAGGTGGGTTACATTTTTATAATTGAATAATAAGTCATTAATGTTTCTTTCAAATCAAGAAAGAAATCAAGAAAGTAAATGCTTTTAAATTGTATTATAAATGTGCATTTATTGCTCTTTGAATGCTTTGAGAAAGTGCTATGTGTTTCGTATGTGAATATTGTGTTGATGATTTATGAAAAGAATGCAAAAATGATCTTTTTTTGAATAAGAAAATAATACTATGTTTATGAAATCACCTTCGAAAAAACTATCATTTTGGGCAACATGTTTACAAGTTATGAAATACATGTTATGTGGGTTTGGTCTAGTCTATTATGTATGTCAAGTGTGCTTTGACTAAAGGCATCTCCTGCCTACCCATAAGTGGGATAGAGCTCTTTCAGGGACTCCCTCATGTTTACGACTATGCAAAATCACTATATGAGATTGTGTTAGTTTGTTCTGTTCACGACTACACAGGACCATTTCATAGGAATGTGTTAGCTCGTTCTGTTCATGGACCTCCCAAACCATTTTGATGTGCTTATGTGTTGACAAGTTTATTGAGTGCATGATTTGGGTTGCTTATAAAGTGTTTGATAAATTGAGAATTTGAGAATTGTGTTTCATGATGCCTTGTGGATTTTTACAATGGTTTTGCTTGTTACTGTTTATAAAATTTTTACCCACAAGCTTTAAGCTCAACCCCCATTCCGTCCCATCTTCAAGTTACGAGCAAGAGATCGAGTGATCAAGCATTAGGGCATTACTCCGGATTATACTTATTTTCTATTTTAAGTTAGTTTTTGTAAAATAAGGATTTTATTGTATTTTGAGTAATTTTACTTTGTGTAAATTATGTATTTTTGGACTATATATATTGTGGCTTGAATTACCCATTAAAAATTTGTAAAACTTTTGTCTTTTGATCATAATGAAATATGATTGTTTTTTTTCTCATGACTCTTAAAGTTTGTACATTGCATTTTCAAGCATTTATAAGGGAAAAATTTTGTGCGTTGCCTTCTAGGGAAATTCTGTATTGATCTAAGCTGAATTAGAAAGTTGTAGATCTTTTACTTAACTTTCCAAAGAGATAATGTTTGAAATTTTTGGCCTTCGGATGCAAAAGATATGGCATAAGATGATGCATAAGTACTAGACAAAATGTAGGTACCAGACGAAACATAGGTGTAAGATGAAGAAAATTCTAGGGAAAATCTATATTGATATAAGCTAAATTAGACAAAGTTGTCTTCAGAAATGTTGTATATCTTTTTCTTAGCTCTCCAATGATATACACTCTAGAATTTTTTGCCTTTGGATGCAAAAGATATGGCTGTAAGACGATGCATATGTACCTTATGAAACATAGGTATCAGACGAAACATCGATGTAAGACGAAGCAACTTCTAGGGACAATTTGTGTTGATAAAGGCTGAATTATACAACTTTATCTTCATTAATGTTTTAGATATTTTTCTTATTTTTTTAATGATATAAATTTTCGAATTTTTTTCCTTCTGATAGAAAAAATATGGCCGTAAGACGATGTATAGGTACCAGACAAAACATAGGTACTAGACGAAACATAGGGGTAAGACGAAGCAACTTCTAGGGAAAATTTGTATTGATATTGGATGAATTAGACAAAGTTATCTTCATAAAAGTTGTGTATCCTTCTATTATATTTCCAATGATATTAATTTCGTAATTTTTGGCCTTCAGATGCAAAAGATATGGCTAAGACGATACATAGGTGCCAGACAAAATGTAGGTGTAAGACAAAGCAAGTTCTAAGGCAAATCCATATCGATTGAGGCTGAATTAGACAACATTATCTTCATAAAAGTTCTATATCCTTTTCTTAAATTTCCAACTATACAAATTTTGGAATTTTTTTCCTTCATATGCAAAAGATATGGCCGTAAGACGATGCATAGGTTCCAAACAAAACGTAGGTATCAGACGAAGCATAAGACAAAGCATAAGACAAAATGCCAGAAACAACGATTTTGACCCTCTAGATGGCAAAATTTTTCTCCAAAGTCTTCACAAAAGTTGTAGATCTCTAAGTCCTTTTCAAAACTGTCCTAAAATTACTACAATCCGTTGTCTTTAGTGAATGTTATGCTAATTGTCCCAAGATTGGTACAATATGATTGAGGACATAATCGAGGTTAACTCTTTTGGCCAAAACTTCATCGTCTGACCTCCAAATGAAGCAATTATTGAGCCAAAAAATTCCTAACACATTTTTCTATCATTGGTAGCCTTTGGTGTTGATTTGAAAAAGATTAATGAAAAGAAAGTGAGGAAATCGATTGGAGGAGCATGACATAGTATGAGCATACTTGGCTTTTAAGCATATTCGGATCTGAATAACTGAAAAATTTTGGGATGTTATAAGAATAAAGATGAACCGATGATGTCCAGTGAGAGTTCATGGAAACAACCCTACAAGGAATTACACATGCTCACATTTTATGACATGTAGATAGTTAGGCTCCAAAAATGGTATCCAACATCTTATGGTATCAGAGCGACTAGGTTTATGTCCAGGAAGGGGACTAGCTTTAGGAGTATCCTAGGCATGAAATAAACGTGCATTGGTTTAAATGAACAACATGCATTGTTTTAAATGAACCTCAAGCATTGTTTTGTATTGTTTTAAATGATTTGAAATTGTTTTTTAAAGCTTAAACTAAAAGTTTTTTAGTGTTTTCAATTGAAGGAGTGAATATGCCGCCTTGAAAAAAAACTCGAGGAGCTGTGACTTAACCTAGCTCTTGTAAAGGAAGTATGGATGAATCTCATGTCCCACACGACATGGGGATACACTCTGCTCTTAATTCTAAGACACCTAGTGTGCAACATGACGTCCCACCACCTCCTCCTCCTATGCCCCAAGTAAACCCCATGGATCCACGTTTCTTTCAATCCTTTGCTCAGGCTTTCACTTATGCCATCGGCCAAGGGTCACAAGTTCCGATGCCAGCTTCGATGGAGAGGAGTGGGTAGTATGATAAGCTCCGCAAGTATGGAGTAGTAGATTTTAATGTTACTACGAATCCAGAAGAGGTTGAAGCATGGTTGAAGAGGACCAAGAGAGTCTTGCTTCAGATGAAGTGCCCTGATGAAAAGAAACTGGATTATACAGTGAGCTTCCTACAAGGTGACGCACTGCATTAGTGGGAATTAGTGCCCCACAGTCAAGTTATGCCTCTGGTGTTATCATGGAGAGATTTTGTGGAAGTGTTCAGAAAGAAGTACCTTTGCCGTGTTTATGTACAAGAGAAGGCTAGAAAGTTTCTAAATCTCACATAAAAGGACATAAATGTGGGCGAGTACAAGCTGAAGTTCAGTCCTTTCCCGATATATGGCCAACATTGTGGCGAATGAGGAGGACAAATGCCGTAAGTTTGAGGGAGGACTTCATTTGGGGATCAAGGAGAAGGTGCTGATCCATAACTTCTGTGACTAAAAGCAGTTGGTAGATGATGCACTTCAGGCCGAGAAACTGGAGAATATCAAGCATGAAGTGAATAAGAAGAGGAAGAACTGGGAGTAGTCTTCTAAGAAGGAAATGAGTGCTACAATGCTTGAGAAGAGTACAAGGAGTTTCCACACTCAGAGTGAGGTGGGAAGTAGTGCATCTACTAAGAACAAGAATTCAAGGGCATCTTCGGCTCAAGCCTCAACTATGGTAGGCAATAGTAGGGTGGAAAGGAGTAGGTACACGAACCTTCAATATGAGCATTGTGGGAAGTTTCACAAAGGAGAATGCTTCCAGTTACTTGGAGCATGTTTTCGATGTTGGGAGAAGGGACACATGATCATGGAATGTCCCCAGATGACAAGGCAAGAGGGGTCGTAGTTGCTAGCCCCAAGAAAAGAAGAAATAATGGGAACCTGGCCAATCACTGAGGTGGGCAATTCTGGGGCTGCAAGGAAGGCTATTTCTCCAGGAAGCCCAAGGGGTCAAGCACAGGTCAAGGTATTTTCCATGACAAGAGAAGAGGTCGTAGTCATGCCTAAAGTCATCATGGGTATGTCATAATTGATTCTGGCTCCATGCATTCATTTATTTCTGCAAGCATGACATTATGTGGTGTGAATTTGGTACTATTAGAAGATCTATTGATTGTTAGCACTCCTTTAAGGAGGAAGGTGATAATTCTTTTAAGGAGGAAGGTGATAATAAGTCAAGTTTATAGAGATTGTGAACTGGTTATTGAGGGTGCTAGACTAGTAGTAGATTTATTACCGCTAGATCTAAAGGGTCTTAATGTTATACTGGTATGGGTGTCATGGAGAAATATTGTGTAAAGTTAGACTGTAGTCTCAAAGAGGTAGAGTTTGATTTTGAAAATGGAGAGAAGGTAACTTTTAGAGGAGACAAAAGAATGTCATGACCTAGAATGATTTCAACTTTGTTAGCTGATAGGGTAATGAAAAGACGGAGTAAAGCCTTCTTGGCACACGTCCTAGATACCGATGTGAATGCAAGGAAGTTGGAGGATATTTCGATTGTGAGGGAGTTTCCTGACTTGTTTCTGGAAGACTTACTTGGTTTGCTATCGACTTGATTCCCAATACCATATCCATTTCTATACCACCATATAGAATGGCTCCAGCTGAATTGAAGGAGCTCAAGGAATAGTTAGAAGAGCTATTAGAGAAGGGTTATGTAGCACCCCCTTACCGTAGGGTACACACAAGGACGCCCGAAGGTCATTCCGGTACATATCCTATGATAAGGGTGAACTACGTTCGGTCACTACATAAACTTCACATAGCATCATATCATTATTCATTATAAAGCATCATATGGAAATCACATTATTTTAAAACCCAACATTTTCCTCATTTCATAACGCAAAATTGAAATTCTACATTGTATCTTTCAAACACTTACTACATGTACATCATTAGACTCTACAAAAGTACTACATGAAAGAGGAAAATACACATAGTCTATCTGATCTACCTAAAAGTCCCAGCTGACCGACCTTTGAGCCATGACTTCTCTTACCAAAATCACATAAAGTCGTCTCTCGGTCCTGAAAAGACAACATTGCAATTTTGATGAGTTTTGCGAACTCAATGAGATAACCATCATCGATAGTTCACCCAATTCATGCATCACATTAATTCACATAACATATAATCACATTGAATCACATATACTTAATCAATCATGTCACATTGTACATTTAACGCTTTATAATCATTCATATCATGCATCAACAATGCACATGAGGCTTACTTTCTTTCTTGTTGTTGTGACCAAGTGTCTATCACAGATTTAAACAAATATTGGCCTATAGGGTTCAATCAGATAGAATCACAAAACTTAGCTCTACATGCCAAATCAGAAAAATCACGAAGCAAAGCTCTATATGGAAGTGCTTCATAATGGCAACTCAAGTCACAACGTGTTTATCTGAGCACACATTTTATGAAATGCAACAATTTCTGAATATCTCATATATCACAATCTTATATGAATGCTCAGAAAAAATTTCAAAGTCATCGGAACTAAATCCAGCATTCAACATTCGTTGAGAATCAAATGATCAATTCATATCAAATGCACATTTATTTCATTTGATTTACATATAAGTAGCACTTCAATATCTCATTCCAATATCGTAGTCATCGGACCTCCATATCCAGAATCAACATTCAAGCCACATTCATTCAAACATTCAATCATTTTAAACAAAATTTAAACAACCAAAAATTAAGTGAGACCGTCTAGGTTACTCACAAGTTACTCCCAAAGCTAATGCCTGGAAGTGCCGACAACGTCTAGAAGTTGACGTTCCAACTGTTCCTCTATAACAAAATAATACACACATATATCACAATCTACACAATTGTGTGTGTTCGTTAATGCATATATATGGAATGAATTATGTACTATGCATGTTCATGACAATCTCGGGTATCCTTCCATCAAGGTTATCACCGAAAACACACAAATATCAAAACTCCCTTAACTAGCATTGTTCATAGGGTTTATACCTCAACAAACCATTTGAATCCAATTTCATAACCTAATGAGCCATTTTAAATTTTTCTCTAAACTCTGACTTTCGAGTCTACTATTCACGTTAAATCAGAGAGTGCAATTGATATAATTTGGTCCTATAAGCAGAAAGTAGACGAAGCAAAAGTAGACAAAATAGAAGCAGACGAATATTCAAAACACAGACGATGACTAAAGGCAGATGAAGTGAAACACAAACCGAAGTAAAAGACAGTCAATATGCCAAAAGATAGACGAAGTGTCTAAAGGTAGACGAAATGAAACACAGACGGAAGCAAAAGACAGACGATATGCCAGAAGCAGATGAAGCGAAACATAGACGATAGGTGGTCAACACAGACGAAGGAAAGTCAACCATAGACAATGCGTCTATACAATCAATGGACGAATACAAAAAAACACAAATGATATGTGGTCAACACAGACGATAGAATACTCAACCACAGATGATAAAAATTCAGACGCTAGGTGGTCAACACAGATGATAAAATAGTCAACCACAGACGATAAAGAATACAGACGCTAGGTGGTCAAAACAGACAATAAAATAGTCAACCACAGACGAAAAAACACAGATGCTAAATGGTCGACACAAACGATAAAATAATTAACCACAGATGATAAAACACAGACGCTAAGTGGTCAACACAAATGATAAAATAGTCAAACATAGGTGATAAGGAATACAGACACGAGGTGGTCAACACAGACGATAAAATAGTCAACCATAGACGATAAAACACAGACGCTAAGTGGTCAACACAGACAATAAAATAGTCAACCATAGACGATAAGGAATACAGACGCTAGGTGGTCAGCACAGACGATAAAATAGTCAATCACAAAAGATAAAACACAGACGCTAAGTGGTTAACACAGACGATAAAATAGTCAACCACAGACAATAAAACACAGACGAAACATTTATTCTCTTGGACATCTTTAAGTCTTCATCAACTCCCATATAAACACCTATGTATTCATACATGCTTAGTGAAGAAACAGAGCATATCACCTTTCTATATCTAACTCTCTACACTAATCTTATACATCATTTAATTTCTATTTCAACTCCAAGAATCGTTTCCACAACACCTGATTACTAATAACCCGTTAAAACCCAAATAACACCATATCCCCAAACTTTCATCCCCTTAACACAGTGTTCAAGAATATAATTATATGAAAATGCCATGTTCATGCAGATGACAGTAACTCATTGACATAAATTCTCCAATTCTAAAGAATTTATTCACTACCTTCTTGTTGAAAGCTCCAAGATCTTCAACTATCCCCAAAGCTCTAATTTCATGCAAAATCACATACTCCTCTATGAACACTAACCAACTTCTAGTTTTTCTTAAGGTAGAAGAAACACTTTAGGAGTAAAGGAAATGGTGAGGAATATGAAGAATCAGAGTTAACTCTCAGAAGGAGTTTGATGGAAAACTCTGTGTATGGGAAGAAATTTGGAGACGATGATAACAAGGAAAGAACTTGGGAAATGAACCAACTCCTTTTTAACTCTTCGAATTATTGAAACTTTTGACACATAATATAAGCAACATTACACTTGTCACCATCCTAAGGTCCAAGTTTTAACTTAGTGTCTTTTGAACTAACTCCCTCTAACTATCTCCAATCTTTACAATCTAACTATCTCCAATCTTCATTTGTTTTTCCTATTTTCCACAATACTCTATAAATTGCAAAAATAAATCCTAAGTTCACCAAAATTCATAAATCTCACAATTCTACTAACCAATCATATTTTCAATATAGAAACATTCATAATTATCAAAAATTCACATTTTTCAAAAAATCACAATTCAATCCAATTATACCCAAAACTATTCATGAATGCATGTACACTTAATTTCATATGTAGAAAAATGTCACTATTCACATGCATGTGTATGCCATTTTATGCATGAGCATGAAAATGCCTTTCTAAGGTCTCATTAATCACTCATATTTACTATTTTAACCTCCCAATAGTGATGGGATGTTACAACTCTCCTCTCCTTAAAAGAAATTTCGTTCCTGAAATTCTTACCTATTTGCTCAAACAGGTGGGGATATTATTTCATCATATGCTCCTCTGTCGCCCAAGTTGCTTCCTCAGTTGAGTGGTTCCTCCAAAGGACTTTCACCAATGAAATGACTCTACTCCTCAACTGCTTGATCTAAGATCCCACAATCTTCATCAGCTCCTCAACATGGCGTAAGTTACTAACAACCTCAATCTCCTAAGTCGGTATCACATGTGTCGGATCCGATTGATATCTTCGAAGCATACTCACATGAAACACATTATGCAATTGAGACATCTCATTCGGTAAAGCTAGCTTATAGGCCAAAGGTCCAATCCTCTCAATGATCTCATAAGGACCAATATACCTAGGGCTCAACTTGCCCTTCTTACTGAATCTCAAAACCCCCCTCCAAGGCGACACTCTCAAGAATACCTTGTCTCCCACATTGTACTCCATATCATGTCGATGTTGATCCACATAACTCTTCTGTCTATCTTGAGCCACTTTAATTCAGCTTCAGATCAATTTCGCCTTGTCCACTATATCTTGTATCAATTTGGGGCCTTCAACCACTCTCAAGCCCTCTTCATCCCAATATAATGGCGACCGACACTTTCTACCATATAGTGCCTCATACAATGCCATTCCGATACTACTGTGGTAATGATTGTTGTATGCAAATTCTATCAATGCTACATACTGATCCCAAGCTCCTCTAAACTCCAATACATACGCCCTGGGCATATCCTCTACTATCTTTATTGTCTTCTCACTCTATCCATCTTTCTGAGGATGAAATGTTGTATAGAAGTTCAACTTAGTACCCATAGCAAACTGCAAGCTCCTCCAACACTTCAAAGTAAATCTAGGATTCCTGTCCGAGACAATGGACACTGGAACCCCATGCAATCTTACCACCTCATTCATATATCGCTGAGCCAACTGATCAAATGAATTTTTTTCTCTCACTGGTAGGAAGTGGGCTGACTTAGTCAACTGATCCACTATCACCTATATAGCATCATTCTGCTTAGAGTCTTAGGCAGTCCCATGAGAAGTCCATAGTAATATGTTCCCATTTCCACTCCGGAATGGGCAACGAATAGAGCTTTCCTACCAGAGCCTGGTGCTCAGCCTTAACTTACTGGGATGTCATACATCTAGCTACATACTCCACCACTTGCTTCTTCATTCTAGGCCACCAGAAATGCTGCTTGAGTGTGTCATACATCTTGGTAGTAGCAGGATGCATAGCATAGGAAGCCATATGAGCTTCCTCAAGAATCTCCTTCCTCAAATCATCTACATCAGACACACAAAGCCTATGCTTCAACCATAAAGTCTCGTCCCTCAACTGAAACTCAGAATTCGGATTCATGTTTACCTTTTCCATAAGCTTCTCCAAAATGGGATCTTTCCTCTGCACTCTTCTAATTCGATCATGTAACATTGGCCTAAGTTTCAGTGTGGCAATCAAGGCCTCATTGTGTTCTAGATTCAACTCCACATTCAGAGCTCTCAAATGGATTAAATTAGGTAGCCTTAATAATTGAATTTGAGCTACCCTGGTACTAGACTTTCTACTCAAAGCGTCAGCCACCATATTTACTTTCCCCGGGTGGTACTCAACAGTGCAATCATAGTCTTTCAGCAACCCAATCCATCTCCTCTGTCTTAAGTTCAACTCTTTCTGACTCAACAGATACCTCAAACTCTTATGATCTGTATAAACCTGGAAGGTCTCTCTATATGAGTAGTGTCTCCAAATCTTTAGAGCAAAAACAACTGCAGCTATAATTGATCTCTTGAGACCTTAATTGTCTCGATGCATAGACGATCACCTTGCCATGCTGCATCAATACACATCCCAAACCTTAATGCCAAGCATCACTATACACCACATATCCTTTGGTCCCTAATGGAATAGTTAACACCGGTGCAGAAGTCAATCGATGCTTAAGCTCCTCAAAGCTCTTCTGACACTCTTCATTCCATCTAAACACTAAATTCTTCCTCAAAAGTTTTGTCAGAGGGGCTGAGATCAAAGGACAAATCTCTGATAATATCCGGCCAATCCTGGGAGGCTTTGGATTTCAGACACGTTCCTTGGAGCTTCCCAATTCATCACTGCCTCAATCTTCTTTGGATCCACTTGTATGCCATCTCCAGTCACTATATGCCCCTGAAACATAACTTGATCTAGCCAAAATTCACACTTACTGAATTAGGCATACAACTACTTTTCCTTTATAATTTGTAAAATATCCCTCAGATGCTCAGCATGTTCCTTTTTGCTCTTCAAATACACCAAGATGTCATCAATAAATACAATCAAAAATTCATCTGGGTAAGGCTGAAACACCTTATTCGTCAAGGCCATAAAAGCTGTCGAGGCATTAGTCAGCCCAAACGGCATCACTAGAAAGTCATAGTGCCCATACCTGCTCCTAAATGCACTCTTAGGTACATCAGCCTCTGCTACTTTCAGCTGATAGTATCCTGACCTCAAGTCCAATTTAGTGAATACCTGAGCTCCCTGCAGCTGATCAAACAAATCATCGATTCTAGGTAGTGGGTACTTATTCTTCACTGTTACTCGATTCAACTGCCTACAATCGATGCACAACCTCAAAGTCCCATCCTTCTTCTTCACAAATAGTACTAGAGCTCCCCAAGGTGAAACGTTGGGTCTAATAAAACCCTTTTCTGGCAACTCCTGAAGCTGAGCCTTCAACTCCTTCAGTTCCATTGGTGTCACCCTATATGGAGGGATAGATATAGGAGCAACACCTAGAACTAGATCAATTGTGAACTCCATTTTTCGATCTGGTGGTAAACCAGATAGCTCATTGGGAAACACATCTAGGAACTCCCTAACCACTGGAATGTCTTGAACATTTTGCTCAGCCCTAGTATCAATGACATGGGCTAGATAAGCCTCACATCCTTCCTACATCAATCTCAGTGCACTCATAAATGATATCATCCTGGCTAGCACTGCCTGTCTAACTCCTCTAAAAACAACTCTCGATTGACTCGAAGATTCCAGCACTACTTCCTTGGTATAGCAGTTCATAATGGCTCTATGGGTAGTGAGCCAATCCATGCCTAGAATCACATCTATCTCCCTCAACTTTAATATAATCAAATCCGCCTCCAACTCTGCGTGATCAGTCCTAATCAGACATCTTTTACAAACTTCTCCTATAACTATAGTACTACCTATTGGTGTACTCACCTCTAATCCATACTGTAGTAACTTCTTATCACAATGTAATCTATATGCCAAATGTGGTGCAATAAAGGAGTGTGTGGACCCTAGATCTAGCAGTGCAAAAGCTTTAAAATCATAAATGAGAAGCGCACTTGCAACCACATCTGGAGAGTCCTGAGCCTCCTGCTTAGTCATAGCATAGACTCGGGCCTGGGATTGTGGTCTACTACTCCGGACCTCAGTCCTGACAAAAGGACTACCACCACTCACTCTGCCTCTACCTCGAACTATCTATCTGAGCCCACTACCTTTGCTTTGCTGGACAGTAGCTTCACTCAACGACCTTCCACTCATACCAAACTAAGCTCCAGTAATGACGAGGCAATCTCTAATTTGGTGATCAAAAGAGATGCATCTAAAACAAGCTCCAGATAGTCTCTAGCATTCACCACCATGCCTCACCCCATAGTGCTCACACTAGGATAACTAACTCTGTGTTGCACCTTTTCCACTGCCAAACCGTACAAAACCACCCTTCTGTCTGAATCCTGACTACCTTGATCTCACTGGTGGTCTAAAAACTCTGTTCGGGCGCTTACTGAAACTCCTACCAGAACTGCCCTAACTCTCACTAGGCCTCTTCCCTCTAGACCCTTGCCTAATCTCAACATGTTTCTCTCTCATCAGTTGTTCAATTCTAATCGAAGCAGCCCTCAACTCAATGAAAGGACCCAGATCTGACCGTGCCAACCTTGTTCTGATCTCCATATTAAGTCCATTATCAAACCTCCAACACTTTTCTTCTTCTATAGGGATCAAAGCAATAGCATAACCCATCAGCTCATTAAATCGGACCTCATACTCAGCCACAGACATCCTAGCTTGCTTCAAACCCATAAACTCTCCCATCTTCTTATCCAAGTAGATCTTGGGCATGTAGTTCTCCTTGAAGACCCTCAGAAAGTCTTCCCACTTTAGTTGGCAGGCCTAATGGTACTACCAGGGACAGTCTTCCACCATTGGTAAGTTGGGCCCTGCAGTAAGGACACTGCATAATCGAACCTCTCATCAGGCTCGCAATCCATCTGATCAAATACCCTCTCTGTCCTCTCTAACCATCCCATAGCTTCAGCAGGGTCTGTGTTGCCATAGAAGTCCACAGCTCCCTACTTCCGTAGCCTATCATACCTCCTCTCCCTTCTCTCGGGAACTTTTGGAGGCATCTCCTCATATCGAGGTACCGAGGACACTCTACTGGCTCTTATCGATCCTTGGTCAATTGGTTGATCAACTTCATCACCTAGAACGGATGACCTATAACAAACAATAAATTTCAATCATTTTTCTGCACTTCTCACGATATTTCATGCTTAACATTCTATATGACCCAACAGATGTGCAACCATGCTCTGATATCACCTATGTGTAATAACCCCCTTACCGCAGGGTACACACCAGGATGCCTGGAGGTCATTCCAGTACATATCCTATGATAAGGGTGAACTACATTTGATCACTACATAAACTTCACATGGCATCATGTCATTATTCATTATAAAGCATCATATGGAAATCAAAATATTTTAAAACCCAAAATTGTTCTCATTTCATTACGTAAAATCGAAAGTCTACATTGTATCTTTCAAACACTTACTACATGTACATCATTAGACCTAGTACAAAAGTACTATATGAAAGAGGAAAATACACATAGTCTATCTGATCTGCTTAAAAATCCCAGCTGACCGACCTTTAAGCCTTGACTTCTCTTGCCAAAATCACCTAGAGCCTCTCACTCGATGGTTCACCCAATTCATGCATCACATTAATTCACATAACGTATAATCACATTGGATCACATACACTTAATCAATCATGTCACATTATACATTTAATGCTTTATAATCATTCATATCATGCATCAGCAATGCACATGAGACTCGCTTTCTTTCTTATTATTGTGACCGAGTGCCTATCACAGACTTATACAAATATTGGCCCATAGGGCTCAATTAAACAGAATCACAGAGCTTAGCTCTACATGCCAAATCTGAAAATCACGTAGCAAAGCTCTACGTAGAAGCACTTCATAATGGCAACTCAAGTCACAACGCCTTTATCTTAGCATGCCTTTTATGAAACGCAACAATTTCTGAATATCTCATAAATCAAAATCTTTTATGAATGCTCAGACAAAATTTTAAAGTCATTGAACCTAATTCCGACATTCAACTTTTGTTGAGAATCAAATGATCAATTCATATCAAATGCACATTTATTTCATCTTATTCATATACAAGTAGCACTTCAATATCTCAATCCAATATCATAGTCATTGGACCTCCATGTCTAGAATCAACATTGAAGCCACATTCATTCAATCATTTCAAACATATTTTAAACGACCAGAAATTAAGTGAGACCGTCTAGGTTACTCACAAGTTACTCCCGAAGCTAATGCCTGGAAGTGCCGACAACATCTGGAAAATGACGTTCCAACTGTTCCTTTATAACAAAATAATACACACATATATCACAATCTACATAATTGTTCGTGTTCATTAATGCACATATATGGAACGAATTATGTACAACGCATGTTCATGACAATCTCGGGTATCCTTCCATTAAGGTTATCACCAAAAACAATCAAATGTCAAAACTCCCTTAACTGGCATTGTTCGTAGGATTTATACCTCAACAAACCATTTGAATCCAATTTCATAGCCTAATGAGCAATTTTAGATTTTTCTCTAAACTCTGACTTTTAAGTATACTATTCACGTTAAATCAGCGAATGCAATTGATATAATTTGGTCTTATAAGCAAAAAGTAGACGAAGAAAAAGTAGACAAAAGAGAAGTAGACGAATGTTCAAAACATTGAAGATGGCTAAAGGCAGATGAAATATCAAAGGCAGGTGAAGTGAAACACAGACGAAAGCAAAAGACAGTCGATACACTGAAACATAGATGAAGTGTCTAAAGGGAGAGGGAATGAAACACAGACGGAAGCAAAAGACAGATGATATGTCAAAGGCAGACGATAGACGAATACAAAAGAACACATACAATAGGTGGTCAACACAAACAATAGAATAGTCAACCACAGACGATAAGAAGTACAGGCGCTAGGTGGTCAACACAGATGATAAAATAGTCAACCACAGACGATAAGGACTATAGACGCTAGGTGGTCAATGCAGACGATAAAATAGTCAACCAACGACAATAAAACACAGACACTAAGTAGTTAACACAGACAATAAAATAGTCAACCATAGACGATAAAACACAGATGATAAAATAGTCAACCACAGATAATAAAACACAAACGTTAAGTGATCAACATAGACGATAAAATAGTCAACCACAGACGATAAGGAATACAGACGCTAGGTGGTCAATACAGACGATAAAATAGTCATCCACAAATGATGAAAAACATATGCTAAGTGGTCAACACAGACGATAAAATAGTCAACCACAGACGATAAAACACAGACGAAATGTCTATGCTCCTGGACATCTCTAAGTCTTCATCAACTCTCATATAACCACCTATGTATTCATACATGCTCAATGAAGAAACAGAGCATATCACCTTTCCATATCTAACTCTCTACACTAATCTTATACATCATTTTATTTCTATTTCAACTCCAAAAATCATTTCCACAACACCTGATCACTAATAACCCATCAAAAACTAAATAACACCATATCCCCAAACTTTCATCCCTTTAACACAGTGTTCAAGAATATAATTATATGAAAATGCCTTGTTTATGCAGATGACAGTAACTTATTGACGTAAATTCTCTAATTCTAAAGAATTTATTCACTACCTTCTTGTTGAAAAACTTCAAGATCTTCAATTATCCCTAAAGCTCTAATTTCATCCAAAATCACATACTCCTCTATGAACACTACCCAACTTTTGGTTTTTCTTAAGGCAGAAGAAACACTTTAGGAGTAAAGGAAATGGTGAGGAATATGAAGAATCAGAGTTAACTCTTAGAAGGATTTTGATGGAAAACTCTATGTATGGGAAGAAATTTGGAGACGATGATAACAAGGAAAGAACTTGGGAAATGAACCAACCCCTTTTTAACTCTTTGAATTACACAAACTTTTGACACATAATGTAAGCGACGTTAAATTTGTCACCTTCCTAAGGTCTAAGTTTTAACTTAGTGTCTTTTGAACCAACTCCCTCTAACTCTCATCTTTGCATTCCAACTATCTCCAATCTTCACTTGATTGCTTCTCTTCTTTTTCCTATTTTCCACAATACTCTATAAATTACAAAAATAAATCCTAAGTTCACCAAAATTCATAAATCTCACAATTCTACTAACCAATAATATTTTCAATATAGAAACATTCATAGTTCTCAAAAATTCACAACTTTCCAAAAATCACAATTCAATCCAATTATACCCAGAATTATTCATGAATGCATGTACACTTAATTTCATGTGCAGAAAAATGTCACTATTCACATGTATCTGTATACCATTTTATGCATGAGCATGAAAATTCCTTTCTAAGGTCTCATTAATCACTCATATTTACTATTTTAACCTCCCAATGGTGATGGGATGTTACAGGTTATATAAGGCTAAGTTCGCCATGGGGAGCGCCTGTTCTATTTGCTAAGAAGAAGGATGGGGCATGACATATGTGTATTGATTATGGGAGACCCATCAAAGTGACCATTAAGATCAAGTATCCTCTACCAAGAATCGATGATTTGTTCGATCAGTTGCAAGGGGAACGTGTTTTTTCCGAAATTGATCTCAAGATAGGCTATCATCAGCTCAAAATCAGAGATTCTAATGAAGTAAGATAACTTTTAACACTCATTATGGTCGTTATGAGTTCCTAGTCATGCCATTTGGATTGACTAATGCTCTGGTTGTATTCATGGATCTTATGATAGGGTCTTCAAGGAGTATCTGGATCAATTTGTCATAATGTTTGTCAATGACATTCTGGTTTATTCCAAGAATGAAGAGGAACATAAAAAACATCTCTGGATAGTGTTGCAAACACTGAGGGAGAGGGAACTT
>JAOSBN010162423.1:0-21804 GCA_027563595.1 Erythroxylum suave | reverse complement strand
ATCTGTGGCACCATTAAGAATGAGAGTGTGCAAGAGTTGTGAGATTAAAGGAGTTGAGTCTAAAGCCGCCTTTTTTAACGACTGACATCTTATACCATTACTAAATTCCATCGCTCCTCCATATTTAGAGAAGGATGTTAGTACCGTCGCTAAACGAAAATTTTCCCAACATCTTTACCAATGGAAATAGATTTTCTATCGGTAATTTGTTACGGTATACCTTTCTTCGGTAATTTTCCGTCACTAAAGCTGCCATTTTTACCGACAGATATCTTATACCATCGCCAAATTCCATAGCTAAATTTGTCGAGATGATTTCTGTCCATATTTGGAGACCGATGTTAGTACCATCACTAAACCAAAAATTTCCCATCAACTTTACAAATGGAAGTGGACTTTCCCTGGGTAATTTCCAATGGTATATTTTCCGTCGGTAATTTTCTGACACTAATTCTTGCTTTTCTTGTAGTGCATAATCTATTAACCTATCGTTTTTGTCGCAACCCAATACTTGAGCTTTAGTGTTGGAATGGGTGCACTTAACAATCTTCTTGATCTGTGACACCATTAAGGATGAGAGTGTGCAAGAGTTGTGAGATTAAAGGAGTTCAGTTTAAACCCGCCTTTTTTACTGACGGACATCTTGTTCCATCACTAAATTCCATCGCTAAACTTGTTGGGATGATTTCTATCCACATTTAGTACGAATGTTCATACCATCGCTAAACGAAAAATTTCCCGTCAACTTTACCAACAGAAATGGACTTTCCGTCGGTAAGTTTCAATGGTATATTTTTCGTGGGTAATTTTCCGTCCCTAATTCTTCCTTTTCATGTATTGCATAATCTGCTAACCTATCATTTTTTCCACGGCCCAATATTTGGACTTTACCCTCTGATTGGATGCACTTAACAGCCTGGTTAATCTATGGCACCATTAAGAATGAGAGTGTGCAAGAATTGTAAGATTAAGGAAGTTGAGTCAAAGGACGCTTTCTTTACTACTGAACATCTTATACTATCGCCAAATTCCATCGCTAAATTTTCTGGATGATTTCTGTCCATACTTAGTGGCGGATGATAGTACCGTCGCTAAGCAGAAATTTTCCTTTCAACTTTACCAACGGAGATGGACTTTTCATTGGTAATTTGCAACGGTATATTTTCCATCAGTAATTTTCCTTCGCTAATTCTTGCTTTTCTCGTATTGAACAATCTCCTAACCTATCGTTGTTGCCTCGGACCAATACTTGGGCTTTACCCTCAAATTGGATGCACTTAATAGTCAGCTTAATCTATGGCAACATTAAGAATGAGAGTGTGGAAGAGTTGTGAAACTAAAGGAGTTGAGTCTAAACCCGCCTTCTTTATCGATAGACATCTTATACCATCGCTAAATTCCATCGCTAAATTTGGCGAGATGATTTCTGTCCATATTTAGTGAAGGAAGTTAGTACCATTGCTAATAAAAAATTTTCCCGTCAACTTTACCAACAGAAATGCACTTTCCGTCACTAATTCTTACTTTTTCTTATAGTGCATAATCTGCTAACCTATCGTTTTTGCCACGGCCCAATACTTAGGCTTTACCCTCTAATTGGATGCACTTAACAGTCTGCTTAATCTGTGGCATTATTAACAATGAGAGTGTGCAAGAGTTGTGAGATTAAAGGAGTTGAGTCAAAAGACGCCTTCTTTACCGACTGACATTTTATACCATCGCTAAATTCTATCACTAAATTTTCCGAGATGATTTCCTTCCATATTTAGTGACGGATGTTAGTACCGTCGCTGAATGAAAATTTTCCCCATCAACTTTACCAATGGAAATTGATTTTTGGTCGGTAATTTGTAACAATATTTTTTTCATCGGTAATTTTCTGCCACTAAAGCAGCTTTCTTTACCGGCAGACATCTTATACCATCGGTAAATTCCATAGCCAAATTTGTTGGGATGATTTCTTCCCACATTTAGCGACAGATGTTAGTACCGTCGCTAAACTGAAAATGCCCCTTCAACTTTACCAACGGAGATGGACTTTCCGTCAGTAATTTTTAGTCGCAAACTCTTGCCTTTCTTGTAGTGCATAATCTGCTAACCTATCATTTTTTCCACAGCCCAACACTTGGGCTTTACCCTCGGATTGGGTGCACTTAACAGTCTGTTTGATCTGTGGCACCATTAAGAATGAGAGTGTGCAAGAGTTGTGAGAATATAGGAGATGAGTCTAAAGCCACCTTCTTTATCGATTGAAATCTTATACCATTGCTAAATTCAATCGCTTAATTTACCGGGATGACTTCCCTCCATATTTAGAGAAGGATGTTAGTACCGTCGCTGAACGAAAATTTTCCCAACATCTTTACCAATGGAAATCGATTTTTCGTCGGTAATTTGTAACGTTATATTTTTCTTCGGTAATTTTTCGTCACTAAAGTTGCCTTTTTTACCGATGGACATCTTATACCATCGCTAAATTTCATAGCTAAATTTTTTTCGGATGATTTCCTTCCATATTTAGTGATGGATGTTGGTACCATTACGAAACGAAAAATTTCCTGTCAACTTTACTAATTGAAATGGACTTTCCGTCGGTAATTTGCAATGGTATAATTTTCGTCGCTAATTTTTAATCGCTAATTCTTGCTTTGCTTGTAGTACATAATCTGCTAACCATCATTGTTGCCATAGCACAATACCTGAGCTTCACCCTCTGATTGGACGCACTTAACAGTCTACTTGATCTGTGGCACTATTAACAATGAGAGTGTGCAAGAGTTGTGAGATTGAAGGAGATGAGTCAAAAGACGGCTTCTTTATCGACGGACATTTTATACCATCGCTAAATTCTATCACTAAATTTGCCGAGATGATTTCCTTCCATATTTAGTGACAGATGTTAGTACCGTCGCTGAATGAAAAATTTCCCCATCAACTATACCAATGGAAATTGATTTTCGGTCGGTAATTTGTAACGGTATATTTTTCGTCGATAATTTTCTGTTATTAAAGTCGCCTTCTTTACCGACAAAGATCTTATACAATTGCTAAATTTTCCAGGATGATTTCTGTCCATATTTAGTGATGGATGTTAGTACCATCGCTAAACAAAAAATTTCCCGTCAACTTTACCAACGGAAATGGAAATTTCATCAGTAATTTGTAACGCTATATTTTCCTTTCGTAATTTTTCGTCGTTAATTCTTGCTTTTCTTGTAGTGCATAATTTGCTAACCTATCATTTTTCCCATGGTCCAATACTTGGGCTTTACGCTCTGATTGGATGCACCTAACAGTCAGCTTGATCTATGGCACCATTAAGAATGAGAGTGTGCAAGAGATGTGAGACCAAAGGAGTTGAGTCTAAAGCTTTCTTCTTTACCGATGGACATATTATACCATCGGTAAATTTGTCGGGATGATTTCCGTCCATATTTAGCGACGGATGTTAGTACCTTCGCTAAACCAAAAATTTCCCATCAACTATACCTACGGAAATGGGCTTTCCATCGGTAGTTTGCAATGGTATATTTTTAGTCGGTAATTTTCCGTCGCTAATTCTTACTTTTCTTGTAGTGCACAATCTGCTAAACTATCGTTTTTACTGCGGTGCAATACTTGGGCTTTACCCTTGGATTGGGTGCACTTAACAGTCTGCTTGACTTGTGGCACCATTAAGAAAGAAAGTGTGCATGAGTTGTGAGATTAAAGGAGTTGAGTCTAAAGCCACCTTCTTTACCGCCTGACATCTTACACCATTGCTAAATTCCATCGCTAAATTTGCCGTGATGATTTCCCTCCATATTTAGCGAACGATGTTTGTATCGTCGCTAAACTAAAATTTTCCCAACAACTTTACGAATGGCTTCGTCGGTAATTTGTAATGGTATATTTTTCGTCTGTAATTTTCCATCCCTAAAGCTGCCTTCTTTACCGACGGACATCTTATACCATCGCTAAATTCTATATCTAAATTTTCCAGGATGATTTTCGTCCATATTTAGTGACGTATGTTTGCACCATCACTAAACCAAAAATTTCCCATGAACCTTACCAATGAAAACGGACTTTCCGTCGGTGATTTGCAACGGTATATTTTGGATCGGTAATTTTCCGTCGCTAATTCTTGCTTTTCTTATAGTGCATAATCTACTGACCTATAATTTTTTCCATGACCCAATACTTCGGCTTTACCCTCTGATTTGGTGCATTGAACAATCTCCTTGATCTGTGGCACCGTTAAGAATAAGAATGTGCCAGAATTGTGAGATTAAAGGAGTTGAGTGTAAAGCTACGTTCTATACCGACAGACATGTTATACCATCAGTAAAATTTTCGGGATGATTTCCCTCCATATTTAGCAACGGATGTTAGTACCTTCACTAAATGAAAAATTTCCCATCAACGTTTCCAACGGAAATGGACTTTCTGTTGGTAATTTGCAGCGGTATATTTTTAGTCGGTAATTTTTCATCGCTAATTCTTGCTTTTCTTGTAGTGCATAATCTACTAATCCATAGTTTTTGCCGCGGCCCAGTACTTAGGCTTTACCCTCTGATTTGATGCACTTAATAGTCTGCTTGATCTGTGGAACCATTAAGAATGAGAGTGTCCAAGAGTTGTGAGATTAAAGGAGTTGAGTCAAAAGACGCCTTCTTTACTGACGGGCATCTTATACCATCACTAAATTCCATCGCTAAATTTGCCAGGATGATTTCCCTCCATATTTGTCGACGAATTTTAGTGCCGTCGCTAAATTAAAATTTTCCCACCAACTTTACCAATGGAAATTGATTTTCGTCGGTAATTTGTAATAGTATATTTTTTGTAGCTAATTTTCTGTCAATAAAGCAGCCTTCCTTACCGACGGACATCTTATACAATCACTAAATTCCATTGCTAAATTTGCTGGGATGATTTCTGTCCACATTTAGTGACGGATGTTAATACCATTGCGAAACAAAAAATTTCGCATCAACTTTACCAAAGGAAGTGTACTTTCTGTCGGTTATTTCCAGCGGTATATTTTCTGTCGGTAATTTTCTGTAACTAATTCTTGCTTTTCTCGTAGTGCATAATCTGGTAACCTATCGTTTTTACCACATCCCAATACTTGGGCTTTACCATTAGATTGGGTACACTTAACAGTTTGCTTAACCTGTGGCACCATTAAGAATGAGAGTGTGTAGGAGTTGTGAGATTAAAGGAGTTGAGTCTAAAGCTGCCTTCTTTACTGACGGACATCTTATACCATCTCTAAATTCCATCGCTAAATTTGCTGGGATGATTTTCAATCATATTTAGTGACGGATGTTAGTATTGTTGCAAAAAAAAAATTTCCCGTCAACTTTACCAACAGAAGTGGATTTTCTGTCAATAATTTGCAACGTTATATTTTTCGTCGGTAATTTTTTATCGCTAATTCTTGCTTTTCTTGTAGTTCATAATTTGCTAACCTATCATTTTTACGACGACCCAATACTTAGGCTTTACACTCGAATTGGGTGCACTTAAATGTCTGCTTGATTTGTGGCACCATTAAGAATGAGAGTGTGCAAGAGTTGGAGATTAAAGGAGTTGAGTCTAAAGCCACCTTTTTTACTGACGGACATTTTATACCATCACTAAATTCCATTGATAAATTTTCTAGTATGATTTCCCTCCATATTTAGGGACGGATGTTAGTACCGTCGCTAAAAGAAAATTTTCCCGTCAACTTTACCAACAGAGATGGACTTTTCATCGATAATTGCAACGATTTATTTTTCGTAGCTAATTTTTCGTTGCTAATTCTTGCTTTTCTTATAGTGCATAATCTGCTAACCTATCGTTTTTTCCATGGCCAAATACTTGGGCTTCACCCTCAGATTGGGTGCACTTAACAGTCTGCTTGATCTGTGGCACCATTAAGAGTGAGAGTGTGCCAGAGTTCTGAAATTAAAGGAGTTGAATCTAAAGCTGCATTTTTTGCCAACGAACATCTTATACCATCACTAAATTTGCCATGATGATTTCCCTCCATATTTGGTGACGGATGTTTGTACCTCCACAAAATGAAAAATTCCTCATCAGTCTTACCTATAGAAATGGACTGCTCGTCGGTAATTTGCAACGGTATATTTTCAGTCGGTAAGTTTCCTTCTCTAATTCTTGCTTTTCTTGTAGTGCATAATCTGCTAACCTTTCATTTTTACCGCGACCCAATACTTGGGCTTTACCCTTGGATTGAGTACACTTAACAATCTGCTTGATCTGTGACACCATTAAGGATGAGAGTGTGCAATTGCGAGATTAAAGGAGTTGAGTCTAAAGCCACCTTCTTTATCGACTAACATCTTATACCACTGCTAAATTCCATCGTTAAATTTGTCGGGATAATTTCCCTCCATATTTTGCGAAGGATGTTAGTACTGTCACTAAACGATAATTTTGCCAACATCTTTACCAATGGAAATCGATTTTCCGTCAGTAATTTGTAACAATGTATTTTTTGTCGGATTGGGTGCACTTAATAGTTTGCTTGATCTATGACACCATTAAGAATGAGAGTGTGCAAGAGTTGTGAGATTAAAGGACTTGACTCTAAAGCTGCCTTCTTTACAGACGGACATCTTATACCATCGCTAAATTTTTCGGGATGATTTCCCTCCATATTTAGCAACGGATGTTAGTAGCTTCACTAAACGAAAAATTTCCCAGCAACTTTACCAACGGAAATGGACTTTCCGTCGGTAAGTTGCAATGGTATATTTTCAGTTGGTAATTTTTCATTTCTAACTCTTGCTTTTCATGTAGTGCATAATTTTCTAACCTATCGTTTTTGCCACGACCCAATACTTGTGGTTTACCCTTAGAATTGGTGCACTTAACAGTCTGCTTGATCTGTGGCAACAATAACAATGAGAGTGTGCAAGAGTTGTGAGATTAAAGGAGTTGAGTGACATCTTATACCATCGCTAAATTTGCAAGGATGATTTCCCTCCATACTTAGCAAAGGATGTTATTACCGTCGCTAAATGAAAAATGTCCCATCAGCCTTACCAAAGAAAATGGACTTTACGTCAGTAATTTGCAAAGATATATTTTCAGTCGGTAATTTTCCATTTCTAATTCTTACATTTCTTGTAGTTCATAATCTGCTAACCTATCATTTTTGCCGAGGCTCAATACTTGGGCTTTACCCTCGGATTGGGTGCACTTAACAGTCTGTTTGATCTATGGCACCATTAAGAATGAGAGTGTGCAAGAGTTGTGAGATTAAAGTAGTTGAGTCTAAAGATGCCTTCTTTACTGACAGACATCTTATGCCATTGCTAAATTTGCCAGGATGATTTCGCTCCAAATTTAGAGATAGATGTTAGTACCGTCGGTAAACGAAAAATTTCCCATCAACCTTACCAAGGGAAATGGACTTTCTGTCGGTAATTTGCAATGGTAAATTTTCAGGAGGTAATTTTTCTTTTTTAATTCTTGCCTTTCTTGTAGTTCATAATCTGCTAACCTATCGTTTTTAGCGCGACCCAATACTTGGACTTTACCCTTGGATTGGGTGCACTTAACAGTCTGCTTAATCTGTGGCACCATTAAGAATGAGAGTGTGCAAGGGTTGTGAGCTTAAAGGAGTTGACTCTAAAGATGCCTTCTTTACCGATAGACGTCTTATACCATCGCTAAATTTACCAGGATGATTTCCCTCCATTTTTTATGAACGATGTTGGTACCGTTGCTAAACGAAAAATTTCCCATTAACGTTACCAACAGAAATGGACTTTCTGTCGATAATTTGCAATGGTAATTTTTTAGTTGATAATTTTCCGTTTCTAATTCTTTTTTTCTTATATTGCATAATCTGCTAAGCTATCGTTTTTTCCATGGCCCAATACTTGTGGTTTACCCTTGGATTGGGTGCACTTAACAGTCTTCTTGATCTGTGGCACCGTTAAGAATGATAGTGTGCAATAGTTTTGAGTTTAAAGGAGTTGAGTCTAAAGCTGCCTTCTTTACTGACGGACATCTTATACCACCGCTAAATTCGATGGCCAAATTTCCCGGGATGATTTCCGCCCATATTTAGTGACGGATGTTAGTACCATCACTAAACAAAAATTTTCACATCAACCTTACCAACAGAAATCAATTTTCCATTAGTAAAGCGAAGTTCTTTACTGACGGACATTTTATTCCATCGCTAAATTTGCGAGGATGGTTTCCCTCCATATTCAACGACGGATGTTAGTGCCGTCGTTAAAAGAAAATTTTCCCATCAACTTTACCAACGGAAATGGACGTTACGTTGGTAATTTGCAACGGTATATTTTCAGTCGGTAATTTTTTGTTGCTAATTCTTGCTTTTTTTCTATTGCATAATCTGCTAACCTATCGATTTTGCTGCAGCCCAATACTTAGGCTTTACCCTCGGATTGGGTGCACTTAACAGTCTGCTTGATCTTTGGCGCCATTAAGAATGTGAGTGTGCAAGAGTTGTGAGATTAAAAGAGTTGAGACTAAAGCTGCATTTTTTACAGACGGACATCTTATACCATCGCTAAATTCCATCGCTAAATTTGCCGGGATGAATTCCCTCCATATTTAGGGTCGGATGTTAGTACCGTTGCTAAAAGAAAGTTTTCCAGTCAACTTTAACAGCGGTAAAGGACTTTTTGTCGGTAATTTTTCACCGCTAATTCTTGCTTTTCTTATAGTGCATAATCTGCTAACCTATCTTTTTTGCCACGGCCCAATACTTGTGGTTTACCCTCGGATTAGGTGCACTTAACAGTCTGCTTCATCTGTGGCACCATTAAGAATGATAGCGTGCAAGAATTTTAGGTTTAAAGGAGTTGAGTCTAAAGTCGACTTCTTTACCGACGGACATCTTATACCATCGCTAAATTCCATTGCTAAATTTGCTAGGATGTGTTCCCTCCATATTTAGCGACGGATGTTAGCATTATCGCTAAACAAAAATTTTGCAACATCTTTACCAATGGAAATCGATTTTCTATCGGCAATTTGTAACTATATATATTTCGTTGCTAATTTTCTGTCACTAAAGCCACCTTCTTTACCGACGGACATCTTATACCATCGCGAATTTACATCGCTGAATTTACTGGGATGATTTCTGTCCAAATTTAGTGACGGATGTTTGTACTGTCGCAAAATGAGAATTTTTGCCATCAACTTTACCTACGAAAATGGACTTTTCATCGGTAATTTGCAATGGTACATTTTTCGTCGATAATTTTTCGTTGCCAATTCTTACTTTTCATGTAGTGCATAATCTGCGAACCTATCATTTTTGCGACGGCCCAATACTATGGCTTTACCCTTCGGTTGGGTGCTCTTAACAATTCGCTTGATCTGTGGCACCATTAAGAATGAGAGTGTGCAAGAGTTGGGAGATTAAGGAGTTGAGTCTAAAGTTGCCTTCTTTACAGACGGACATCTTATACCATGACTAAATTCCGTCGCTAAATTTGTCGGGATGATTTCCCTCCATGTTTAGTGACAGAAGTTAGTACCGTCGCTAAACAAAAATTTTCTTGTCAACTTTACCAACAAAAATGGGCTTTCCGTTGGTAATTTGGAACGGTATATTTTTCGTTGATAATTTTCTGTCGCTACAGCCATCTTCTCTACCGACGAACATCTTATACCATCGCTAAATTCGATGGCTGAATTTGCTAGGATGATTTCTGTCCATATTTAGTGACGGATGTTAGTACCATCACTAAACAAAAATTTTCCCATCAACCTAGCCAACAGAAATCAATTTTCCGTCGGTAATTTGTAACCGTATATTTTTTGTTGATAATTTTCTGTCGCTAAATCTGCGTTCTTTACTGACAGACATTTTATACCATCGCTAAATTTGTGGGGATGGTTTCCCTCCGTATTTAATGACGGATGTTAGTACCGTCGTTAAAAGAAAATTTTCCCATCAACTTTACCAACGGAAATGAACGTTACGTTGGTAATTTTCAACAACATATTTTTAGTAGGTAATTTTTTGTTGCTAATTTGTGCATTTTTTGTAGTGCGTAATCTGCTAACCTATCAATTTTGCTGCGGCCCAATACTTAGACTTTACCCTCGAATTGGGTGCGCTTAACAGTCTGCTTGATCTGTGGCGCCATTAAGAATGAGAGTGTGCAAGAGTTGTGAGATTAAAGGAGTTGAGAATAAAGCCACCTTTTTTACAGACGGACTTCTTATACCATCGCTAAATTTGTCGGGATGATTTCCCTCCATATTTTTGGACGGATGTTAGTACTGTCGCTAAACGAAAATTTTCTGGTCAACTTTACCAGCGGAAAGGACTTTCTGTCGGTAATTTCCAGCTATATACTTTCTGTCTGTAATTTTTCACCGCTAATTATTGCTTTTCTTGTAGTGCATAATCTACTAACTTATCGTTTTTTCCACGGCCCAATACTTGTGGTTTACCCTTGGATTGGGTACACTTAATAGTCTGCTTGATCTGTGGCACCATTAAGAGTGAGAGTGTGCCAAAGTTGTGAGATTAACGGAGTTGAGTCTAAGGTTGCATTCCTTATCGACGGACATCTTATACAATCGCTAAATTCCAACATGAAATTTGTCGGGAGGATTTCCCTCCATATTTAGTGACGGATGTTAGTACCATCACTAAATGAAAATTTTCCCAATAACTTTACCAATGGAAATCAATTTTTTGTCCATAATTTTTAGCGATATACTTTTTGTTGGTAATTTTCCATCACTAAAGCTGCCTTCTTTACGAACGGACATCTTATGTCATTGCTTAATTTCCTGGGATGATTTCCATCCATATTTAGGGACTAATGTTAGTACCGTCACTAAATAAAAATTTTCCCATAAACTTTACCAACGGAAATGGACTTTTCGTCGGTAATTTGCAACGGTATATTTTCCATCGGTAATTTTCCGTTGCTAGTTCTTGCTTTTCTTGTGTGCATAATCTACCAACTTATCATTTTTTCCATGGCCACATACTTTGGATTTACCCTCGAATTGGGCACACCTAACAGTCTGCTTGATCTGTGGCACCATTAAGAATGAGAGTGTGCAAGAGTTGTGAGATTAAGGGAGTTGAGTCTAAAGCCACCTTCTTTGCCGACGGACATCTTATACCACGCTAAATTTGTCGGGATGAGTTCCATCCATTTTTAGGGACTGATGTTAGTACCGTTGCTAAACAAAAATTTTCCCAACATCTTTACCCATGGAAATCGATTTTCCGTTGTTAATTTGTAACGATATATTTTTTGCCGGTAATTTTTGGTCATTACAGCCACTTTCTTTACTGATGGACATCTTATACCATCGCTAAATTTTCCGGAATGATTTCCCTCCATATTTAGCGATGGATGTTAATATCATCACTAGACGAAATTTTCACCATCAACTTTACCAATGGAAATCGATTTTCCGTCGACAATTTATAACGGTATATTTTTTGTTGGTAATTTTCTGTCGCTAAAGCCGCCTTGTTTACTGATGGACATCTTATACTATCGCTAAATTCCGTCGCTGAACTGGTCGGGATGATTTCCATCCATATTTAGTGATGGATGTTAGTACCGTTGCTAAACAAAAATTTTCTCATCCCCTTTACCAACTGAAATGGACTTTCCCTCGGTAATTTGGAGCGGTATATTTTTTGTCTTTAATTTTTTTCCGGTAATTCTTTCTCTTTTTGTAGTGCATAATTTGCTAACCTATCATTTTTGCCAGGGCCCAATACTTTGGCTTTACCCTCGGATTCGGTTAACTTAACAATCGTTCCATATTTAGCGGCGTATGTTAGTACTGTCGCTAAACGAAAATTTCACCATCAACTTTACCAATGGAAATGGACTTTTTGTCGGCAGTTTGTAATAGTATTTTTCGTTGGTAATTTTCCGTTACAAATTCTTACTTTTCTTGTGTGCATAATCTGCTAACTTATCGTTTTTGCCACGGCCCAATACTTGGACTTTACCCTCGGATTGGGTGCACCTAATAGTCTGCTTGATCTGTGGCACCATTAAGAATTAGAGTGTGCAAGAGTTGTGAGATTAAAGGAGTTGAGTCTAAAGCCGCTTTCTTTACTGACGGACATCTTATACCATCGATAAATTCCAATGCTTAATTTGTCGAGACGATTTTCCCTCCATTTTTAGTGACGGATGTTAGTACCGTCACTAAACGAAAATTTTCCCATCAACTTTACCAAAAGAAATCGATTTTCTGTTGGTAATTTGTAACGATATATTTTCCGTCGGTAATTTTTCGTCACTAAAGCTGCCTTCCTTACCCACGAACATCTTACACCATCTCTAAATTCCATCGCTTAATTTGCTGGGATGATTTTCATCTATATTTAGTGACGAATGTTAGTACCATTGCTAAACAAAAATTTTCACATCAACTTTACCAATGGAAATGGACTTTCCTTCGATAATTTGCAACGGAATTTTGCATTCTGTAATTTTTCGTTGCTAATTCTTGATTTTCTTGCAGTGAATAATCTACTAACCTATGGTTTTTGCCACAACCCAATACTTGGGCTTTACCCTCGGATTGTGTTGACTTAACAGTCTGCTTGATTTGTGGCACCATTAAGAATAAGAGTGTGCAAGAGTTCTGAGACTAAAGGAGTTGAGTCTAAAGCCTTCTTCTTTGCCGACAGACATCTTGTACCATCGCTAAATTTTCCCGGATGATTTCCCCCCATATTTAGCGACAGATGTTAGTACAATCGCAAAGTGAAAACTTTCCCAACTTTACCAACAAAAATCAATTTTCCGTCGGTAATTTGTAATGGTATATTTTTCGTTGCTAATTTTTCGTCACTAAAGTCGTCTTCTTTACCGACGGACATCTTATACCATCGCTAAATTCCATCGCTAAATTTGTTGGGATGATTTCCATTATTTAGTGACCAATGTTGGTATCGTCCCTAAATGAGAATTTTCCTGTCAACTTTACTTACAGAAATGGACTTTTTGTCGGTAATTTGCAACGGTTTATTTTCTGTTGGTAATTTTCCGACACTAATTCTTTTTTTTCTTGTAGTGCATAATCTGCTAACCTATCGTTTTTTCCACGGCCCAATACTTGGGCTTTATCCTCGGATTTGGTGCATTTAACAGTTTGCTTGATCTATTGCACCATTAAGAATGAGAGTGTGTAAGAGTTGTGAGATTAAAAGATTTGAGTCTAAAGCCGCCTTCTTTACCAATGGACATCTTATTCCATCGCTAAATTTTCCAGGATGATTTCCGTCCATATCTAGCTACGGATGTTAGTACCGTCGCTAAATGATAATTTTCCCAACAATTTTACCAACGGAAATTGATTTTTCATCATTAATTTGTAGCGTTATATTTTTTGTCGGTAATTTTATGTCATTAAAGCCACCTTCTTTACTGATGGACATCTATACCATCGCCGAATTTGCCGTGATGATTTCCACCCATATTTGGTGACGGATGTTAGTACTGTCACTAAAGGAAAATTTTCCCATCAACTTTACCACTTGAAATGGGCTTTCCATCGGTAATTTTATACAGTATAATTTTCGTCGGTAATTTTTCGTTGCTAATTCTTGCTTTTCTTGTATTGCATAGTCTGCTAACCTATCGTCTTTACCACGGCCTAATACTTAGGCTTTACCCTCGAATTGGGTGCACTTAACAGTCTGCTTGATCTGTGGCACCATTGAGAATGAGAACGTGTCAGAGTTGTGAGATTAAAGGAGTTGAGTCTAAAGCTGCCTTCTTTATCGACGGATATCTTATACCATCCCTAATTTTGTCGGGATAATTTTCCTCCATCTTTTGCGACAGATGTTAATAACTTCGCTAAACGAAAAGTTTCCCATCAACCTTACCAACGGAAATGGACTTTGCGCTAGTAATTTGCAACGGTATATTTTCAGTTGACAATTTTCTTTTGCTAATTCTTGCTTTTCTTGTTGCGCATAATCTTCTAACCTATCGTTTTTGTCACGGTGCAATACTTGGGGTTTACCCTTGGATTGGGTGCATTTAACAGTCTGTGGCACCATTAAGAATGAGAGTGTACCAGAGTTCTGAGTTTAAAGGGGAGGAGTCTAAAGCCGCCTTCTTTACTGACGGACATCTTATACCATCCCCAAATTTCGTTGCTAAATTTACCGGGAGGATTTCCCTCCATGTTTAGCGACGGATGTTAGTATCATCGCTAAATGAAAATTTTCCCAAGAACTTTACCAACGAAAATCGATTTTCCTTTGATAATTTGTAACGATATATATTTTTTTGCTAATTTTCCATCACCAACGCCGCCTTCTTTGGCGACGGACATCTTACACCATTGCTAAATTCCATCGATGAATTTGTTGGGATGATATCTATCCATATTTAGTGACAGATGTTAGTACCATCGCTAAATGAGAATTTTCTCGTGAACTTTACCTATGGAAATGGACTTTTAGTCGGTAGTTTTCAGTGGTATATTTTTCGTCGATAATTTTTCGTCGCTAATTCTTATTTTTCTTGTAGTGAATAATCTACTAACCTATCGTTTTTACCACGTCCCAATACTTGGGCTTTGCCCTCGAATTGGGTGTACTTAATAGTCCGCTTGATCTGCGGCATCATTAAGAATGAGAATGTGAAAGAATTGTGAGATTAAAGGAGAAGAGTTTAAAGACGCCTTCTTTACCGACGGACATCTTGTACCATCGCTAAATTTCCCCTAATGATTTCCCTCCATATTTTGCGACAGATGTTAGTACCTTCGCTAAACGAATATTTTCCTATCAACTTTACTAGTGGAAATAAATTTTCCTTTGGTAATTTGTAAAGATATATTTTTCGTGGGTAATTTTACATTACTAAAGCCCTCTTGTTTACCTACCAATATCTTATACCATCGGTAAATTTGCCGGGATGATTTTTGTCCATATTTAGTGACAGATATTAGTACCCTCATTAAATGAAAAATTTCCCATCAACTTTACAAACGACAATAGACTTTTTGTCTTTAATTTACAACAGTATATTTTTCGTCGTTAATTCTTGCTTTTCTTGTATTGCATAATCTGCTAACCTATCGTTTTTGCCATGACCCAATACTTAGGCTTTACCCTTGGATTGGGTGCACTAAATAGTCTGTTGAATCTGTGGCACCATTAAGAATGAGAGTGTGCAAGAGTTGTGAGATTAAAGGAGTTGAGTCTAAAGCGGCCTTCTTTACCGAAGGATATCTTATACAATCACTAAATTTATACGGACGATTTCCCTCCATATTTAGGGACCGATATTAGTACCGTCGCTAAAAGAAAATTTTCTCATAAACTTTACCAGTGAAAATTGATTTTCTGTTTGTAATTTGTAACGATATATTTTTCGTTGGTAATTTTCCGTAGCTAAAGCTGCCTTCTTTACCGACGGACATATTATACCATCGTTAAATTTGCAGGGATGATTTCCCTCCATATTTAGGGACAGATATTAGTACCATTGCTAAACAAAAATTTTCCCATCAACTTCACCAACGAAAATCGATTTTCCGTTGGTAATTTGTATCAATATATTTTTCGTCGATAATTTTTGGTAGCTAAAGCCGCCTTCTTTACCGACTGACATATTATACCATCGTTAAATTCCATTGCTGAATTTGTCTGGATGATTTTTGTTGATATTTAGTGACGGATGTTAGTACCGTCACTAAACGAAAATTTTCTCGTCAACTTTACCAACGCAAATGTGCTTTCCATTGGTAATTTGGAATGGTATATTTTTCATCGATAATTTTCTGTCGCTAATGCCACCTTCTCTACCGATGGACACCTTATACCATCCCTAAATTCGATGACTGAATTTGCTGGGATGATTTCTATCCATATTTATTTACAGATGTTAGTACCATCACTAAAAAAAATTTTCCCCATCAACCTTGCCAGCAGAAATCAAAAAATTTTCCCCATCAACCTTGCCAGCAGAAATCAATTTTCTGTCAGTAATTTGTAACGATTTATTTTCTGTTGGTAATTTTTTGTTGCTAAAGCCGCGTTCTTTACTGACGGACATTTTATACCATCGCTAAATTTGCCGTGATGGTTTCCCTCCATATTCAGCAACGGATGTTAGTACTGTCGTTAAAATTAAAATTTCCCATCAACTTTACCAACGGAAATGAATGTTACGTTGGTAATTGGCAATGGCATATTTTCAGTCGGTAATTTTCTGTTGCTAATTCTTGCTTTTTTTGTAGTGCAAATTTGCTAACCTATCGATATTGCTACAGCCCAATAGTTAGGCTTTAGCCTCGGATTGGGTGCACTTAATAGTTTGCTTGATCTGTGGCACCATTAAGAAATGGGAGTGTGCAAGAGTTGTGAGATTAAAGGAGTTGAGACTTAAGCCGCCTTTTGCACAGATGGATCTCTTACACCATCGCTAAATTTTTCGGGATGAATTCCCTCCATATTTAGGGACGAATCTTAGCAACGTTGCTAAACGAAAATTTTTCGGTCAACTTTACCAACGAAAATGGACTTTCCGTCGGTAATTTGCAACTATATGCTTTCTCTCGGTAAATTTTCACCATTAATTCTTGCTTTTCTTATAGTGCATAATCTACTAACCTATTGTTTTTTCCACGTCCCAATAGTTGTGGTTTACCCTCGGATTGGGTGCACTTAACATTCTGCTTGATCTGTAGCATCATTAAGAATGAAAGTGTGCCAGAGTTGTGAGATTAACGGAGTTGAGTCTAAGGTTGCATTCCTTACCGACGGACATCTTATACATTCACTAAATTCCATCGTGAAATTTGTCGGGAGGATTTCCCTCCATATTTAGCAATGGATTTTAGTACCGTCGCCAAATGAAAAAATTCCCAATAACCTTACCGATGGAAATCAATTTTCTATCGATAATTTTCTGTCCCTAAAGTTTCCTTCTTTACAGACGGACATCTTATGCCATCGCTAAATTTCATCGCTTAATTTCCTGGGATGATTTCCGTCCATAGTTAGGGACGGATGTTACTACCATCACCACATAAAAATTTTTCGGTAAACTTTACCAACGGAAATGGACTTTTCGTAGATAATTTGAAATGGTATATTTTCCATCGGTAATTTTCTGTTGCTAATTCTTGCTTTTCTTGTGTGCATAATCTGCTAACTTATCATTTTTTCCACGGCCCCATACTTTGACTTTACCCTCGGATTGCACGCACCTAATAGTCTGCTTGATCTGTGGCACCATTAAGAAAGAGAGTGTGCAAGAGTTGTGAGATTAAAGGAGTTGAGTCTAAAGCCGCCTTCTTCACCGACGAACATCTTATACCATCGCTAAATTTTTCGGGATGATTTTCGTCCATATTTAGGGACGGATGTTAGTACTGTCGCTTAACAAAATATTTCCCATCAACCTTACCAATAGAAATGGACTTTCCGTCGGTAATTTTCAATGGTAATTTTTTAGCCGATAATTTTTTGTTTCTAATTCTTTTTTTTTCTTGTAGTGCATAATCCGCTAACCTATAGTTTTTTCCACGGCCCAATACTTGTTGTTTACCCTCGGATTGGGCGCACTTAATAGTCTGCTTGATCTGTGGCACCATAAAGAATGATAGTGTGCAAGAGTTTTGAGTTTAAAGGAGTTGAGACTAAACCCGCCTTCTTTACCGACGGACATCTTATGCCATTGTTAAATTTGTTGGGATGTCTTCCCTCCATATTAGTGATGGATGTTAGTATTATAGTTAAAAGAAAATTTTACAACAACTTTACCAACGGAAATCGATTTTCCGTCGGTAATTTGTAACTGCATATTTTTCGTTGCTATTTTTCTACCACTAAAGCCACCTTCTTTAACGACGAACATTTTATACCATCACTAATTTCCATCACTAAATTTGCTGGGATGATTTCCATCCATTTTTAGGGACGGATGTTAGTATCGTCGCTAAATGAAAATTTTCCCAACGACTTTACCAATGGAAATCAATTTTTCGTCGTTAATTTGTAACGATATATTTTTTGTCGGTAATTTTCTATCATTAAAGCCACCTTCTTTACTGACGGACATCTTATACCATCGCTAAATTCCATCGCTGAATTTCCCGTGATGATTTCCACCCATATTTGGGGACTGATGTTAGTTCCATCGCCAAAGGAAAATTTTCCCGTCAACTTTACCATTGGAAATGGACTTTCCGTTGGTAATTTTGTACAATATAATTTTTGTCAGTAATATTTTGTTTCTTATTCTTTCTTTTCTTGTAGTGCATAGTCTACTAATCTATCGTTTTTGCCACGACCCAATACTTAGGGTTTAACCTCGGATTGGGTTCACTTAACAGTCTGCTTGATCTGTGGCATCATTGAGAATGAGAGTGTGCTAGAGTTGTGAGATTAAAGGAGTTGAGTCTAAAGCTGCATTCTTTATCGACGGATATCTTATACCATCCCTAAATTTACCAGGATGATTTCCCTCCATATTTAGCGAAGGACGTTAGTATCCTCACTAAACGAAAAATTTCCCATCAACCTTACTAACAGAAATGGACTTTCCTTCAGTAATTTGCAACGGTATATTTTCAGTCGATAGTTTTTCGTTACTAATTCTTACTTTTCTTGTAGTGCATGGCTAACCTATTGTTTTTGTCACGGCCCAATACTTTTGGTTTGCCCTCGGATTGAGTGCACTTAACAGTCTACTTGATCTGTGGCACCATTAAGAATGAGAGTGTGCCAGAGTTTTGAGTTTAAAGGAGTTGAGTCTAAAGCCGCCTTCTTTACCGACGGACATCATATACCATCGCTAAATTTTCCAGGATGATTTCCGTTCATATTTAGGGACTGATGTTAGTACCGTCGCTAAACGAAAATTTTCCCAACAACTTTACCAACGAAAATCAATTTTCCGTCGTTAATTTGTAACGATATATTTTTTGTCGGTAATTTTTTGTCATTAAAGCCACCTTCTTTACTGACGGACATCTTATACCATCGCTCAATTCCATTGCTGAATTTACCGTGATGATTTCCACCCATATTTGGTGACTAATGTTAGTACCGTCGCTAAAGGAAAATGGACTTTTCATTGGTAATTTTATACGGTATAATTTTTGTGGACAATTTTTTGTCGCTAATTCTTTCTTTTCTTGTAGTGCATAGTCTGCTAACATATCATTTTTGCCACAGCCCAATACTTAGGCTTCAGCCTCGGATTGGGTGCACTTAACAGTCTGCTTGATCTGTGGCATCATTGAGAATGAGAGTGTGCCAGAGTTGTGAGATTAAAGGAGTTGAGTCTAAAGCTGCATTCTTTATCGACGGATATCTTATACCATCCCTAAATTTACCGGGATGATTTCCCTCCATATTTGGCGACGGATGTTAGTATCTTCACTAAACGAAAAATTTCCCATCAACCTTAGCAACGAAAATGGACTTTGCTTCAGTAATTTGCAACGGTATATTTTCAGTCAATAATTTTCCATTGCTAATTCTTGCTTTTCTTTAGTGCATAATCTGCTAACCTATCGTTTTTGTCACGACCCAATACTTGTGGTTTACCCTTGGATTGGGTGCACCTAACAATTTTCTTGATCTGAGTTTAAAGGAGTTGAGTCTAAAGCCGCCTTCTTTACTGACGAATATCATATACCATCGCTAAATTTACCGGGATGACTTCCGTCCATATTTAGGAACAGATGATAGTACCGTCGCTAAACAAAAATTTTCCCAACATCTTTACCAAAGGAAATCGATTTTCGGCTAGTAATTTTTAACGTTATATTTTTCGTTGGTACTTTTCCATCACTAAAGCTGCCTTCATCACCCACGAACATCTTATACCATTGCTAAATTCCGTCATAGAATTTGCCAGGATGATTTCTGTCCATATTTACTGAAAGATGTTAGTACCATCGCTAAGCAAAAATTTTCCCGTCAACTTTACCAACGAAAATGGGCTTTCCCTCGGTAATTTGCAACGGTATATTTTCCTTCGATAATTTTTCGTTTCTAATTCTTGATTTTCTTGTAGTGCATAATCTGCTAACCTATCATTTTTGCCCCGGCCAAATACTCGTGCTTTACCCTCGGATTGGGTGCACTTAACAGTCTGCTCGATCTGTGGCAGCATTAAGAATGAGAGTGTGCAAGAGTTGTGAGATTAAAGGAGTTGAGTCTAAAGCGGCATTCTTTATCGACGGACATCTTATACCATCTCTAAAATCCATTGCTAATTTTCCTGGGATGATTTCCCACTGTATTTAGCTACGGATGTTAGTACTGTCGCTAAACAAAAGTTTTCCCATCAATTTTACCAAGAGAAATCGATTTTTCGTCGGTAATTTGAAACGGTATGTTTTTCCTCGATAATTTTTCGTGACTAAAGCCGTCTTCTTTACCTATTGACATCTTATACCATCGCTAAATTTTTCGGGATGATTTATATCCATATTTAGTGACGGATGATAGTAGGGTCACTAAACAAAAAATTTCCCGTCAACTCTACCGACAGAAATGAACTTTCCGTCGGTAATTTGCAGCGGTATATTTTTTGCCGGTAATTTTCCGTCCCTAATTCTTGCTTTTCATGTAGTGCGCAATCTACTAACCTATCGTTTTTGCAAAGGCCCAATACTTGGGCTTTACCCTTGGATTGGGTGCACTTAACAGTTTGCTTGATTTGTGGCATCATTAAGAATGAGAGTGTGCAAGAGTTGTGAGATTAAAGGGTTGAGTCTAAAGATGCCTTCTTTACAGACGAACATCTTATACCATCGCTAAATTACTTCGCTAAATTTGCTGGGATGATTTCCCTCCTTGTTTAGCAACGGATGTTAGTACCGTCGCTAAACGAAAATTTTCCCATCAACTTTACCAATGGAAATCGATTTTCTATCAGTAATTTGTAAAGGTATATTTTTCATCGATCATTTTCCATTGCTAAAGCCACCTTGCTTACCAACGGAAATCCTATACCATCGCTAAATTCTGTCGCTAAATTTGCTAGAATGATTTTCGCCCATATTTAGTGACGGATATTAGTACCATCGTTAAACAAAAATTTTTCTGTCAACTTTACCAACGAAAATGAACTTTTCGTCAGTAATATGCAACGGTATATTTTCCGTCGGAAGTTTTCCGTCGTTAATTCTTGCTTTTCTTATCATACAAAATCTGCTAACCTATCGTTTTTGCCACAGCCTAATACTTGGGCTTTACCCTCTAATTGGGTGCACTTAACTGCCTGCTTGATCTGTGGCACCATTAAGAATCAGAGTTTGCAGGAGTTGTGAGATTAAAGGAATTAAGTCCAAAGCTGCCTGCTTTGCCGATGGACAGCTTATAACATCGCTAAATTTTTCGAGATGATTTCTGTCCATATTTGGTGATGGATGTTAGTACCGTCGTTAATCAAAAATTTTCCCGTCAACTCTACCAATGAAAATGCACTTTCTGTTGATAATTTGCAACGGTATATTTTTCGTCGGTAATTTCCTGTCGCTAATTCTTGCTTTTCTTGTAGTGCATAATCTGCTAACCTTTCGTTTTTTCCACGACCCAACACTTGGGTTTTACCCTCTAATTGGATGCACTTAACAGTCTGCTTGAATAGTAATTTTGAGTGGTCCATGGGCGTTTAGAAATGCCTTTATATGGTCATGCATAATCTAGCATCCGCATATATGTGAATAGTAAATTTTGCACATGAAAAATGACTGAACATGCATTCATGACATTTTCCCGGTATAAGTGTTAAGAAATGTGATTGTGAATTAATGTGATTTTTGTGCTTGAAA